>SJYQ01005011.1:162084-193737 GCA_006410935.1 Redunca redunca
TAAAGTAAATGTTTAGCCTTCAAAGTCATCCTAAAAGGTGCCATCATTTCTTTTAGAAAAACAAACAAGGGAGGCTGAGATGGACCCAGGGTCACAGAGCTGCTGAGAGAGGGTTCTGAAGAGAAATCCTGCACCCACAACCAGAAACTCCCCACGACAGCCTAGCTGATCGCTCTTTCCTTGCCTTTCCGACTTACTATATTTACTCATCCTTTTGTGACTGTTCTTCCTAATGTTTTTGAATACTCGTGTTTTATGAAAACAGCGAGCGTTTTCTATTGACTGCAAGCTTCCTTAGCACCGATAAAGGGAGGGGTCTTCTGTGGCTTGTCGCCAGCCTGCGATGTGTGACTGTGACACCGTGTGAGCTGGCAGGTGTGGTTTATCTTCCAGATGCACACTGCTGTAGCCCGAGCTCAAGCCGTGGGGTTAATTCCTGATTTCTATTCTAAGGTACATTATAAAGATTCAGTGAGAGTTTGGCACCAGCACTTCCTTCTGACAGTCATACAAGAAAGAGAGGAAGAGCTTACTTGGTCTGCTAGAGAGAACACTGTCGGTGGAGGAGGCAGGCACGGGAGGTGGGGCTGGGGTGGGGACACAGACCCGTGTAGGCAGTGGCGGCAGGGTGCCTGCCCTCTGGCTAGTGAGGGGGAGGATTAGAACCTCGTGAGCCCCCGTGGCTTAGATGTCTGCTGTGTGGTTTGTTCCCGACGAAGCAGCCTCACGCAGTAAGGTGGGTCCTCACCCACCTCCACTGCAGTGTGAAGGGCCATGCCTGTCCGGGCATGGCTGGGATTTCCCATCTCCCCCACTGCTTTATTTTCCCTGGAATTGTCCAGTGTGTGCCCTGTGTACCTTGTGCCCACGCAGAAACAGCAGAGGCGGCGCAAGCGTGAAGAGACCAGCTGGCGCCCTGCCTCCTCCAGCGGCCAGTGGGCGGCGCCCTGCCCTGGGCTCTCCTGAAAGCTCGCCTTTGGTAGGTGCTTTGGTGAGTGCCTAGAGCAGTCTCTCTCGCGAAACAGCCTCCTCCAGTCAGTTTAGAAAGTCAGGAAACAACAGCTCGGAAGAGAGGGTGGGTGGACGCGGGCGATGCCGACGCCCCTGCTGGGTGCTGGAGACTGCCCGCACCAGCGCGTAAAGCTGGTGAAGGAAGCTCTTCCGTTCGGTGCCCTGAGAAAGCACGCCTACTGCCCCCTCTCTGAGATTTAGTGGAGCTCAGTGAAATCCCCAAAGGGGAGGGGTCCGTGTGAGTCTGGAAATTTCTCCAGCTTCTCAGGAGCAGAGGAGACGCGGTGCATTCAGCCCTGTGCTCAGCTCACGGGGAAAGGGCCACTGCCGTGAGGCTCTGGCCAGAGAGGGTGCTGGGGCGCTGAGGCCCAAAGCCACTTCATGTTTCATAGGGTGTGTTTGAGCTAGAAGGGACGAGGTCTTCATGGACTTCAGTGAGGTCTCACTTTCTTCAGTTCAGTCGCTCAGTCGTGTCTGACTCTCTTTGACCCCATGAACCGCAGCACGCCAGGCCTCCCTGTCCATCACCAGCTCCCGGAGTCTACCCAAACTCATGTCCATCGAGTCAGTGATGCCATCCAGCCATCTCATCCTCTGTCGTCCCCTTCTCATCCTGCCCTCAATCTTCCCCAGCATCAGGGTCTTTTCCAGTGAGTCAGTTCTTCGCATCAGGTGGCCAGAGTATTGGAGTTTCAGCTTCAACATCAGTCCTTCCAATGAACACCCAGGACTGATCTCCTTGCAGTCCAAGGGACTCTCAAGAGTCTTCTCCAACGCCACAGTTCAAAAGCATCAATTCTTCGGCTCTCAGCCTTCTTCACAGTCCAACTCTCACATCCATACATGACCACAGGAAAAACCATAGCCTTGACTGGACGGACCTTTGTCGGCAAAGTAATGTCTCTGCTTTTGAATATGCTAAGTTGGTCATAAATTTCCTTCCAAGGAGTAAGCGTCTTTTAATTTCATGGCTGCAGTCACCATCTGCAGTGATTTTGGAGCCCCTCCAAAAATGAACTCTGACACTGTTTCCACTGTTTCCCCATCTATTTCCCATGAAGTGATGGGACCAGATGCCATGATCTTCGTTTTCTGAATGTTGAGCTTTAAGCCAACCTTCACTCTCCACTTTCACTTTCATCAAGAGGCTTTTTAGCTCTTCTTCACCTTCTGCCATGAGGGTGGTGTCATCTGCATATCTGAGGTTATTGATATTTTTCCCAGCAGTCTTGATTCCAGCTTGTGTTTCTTCCAGCCCAGCGTTTCTCATGATGTGCTCTGCATATAAGTTAGATAATTTCTTATGAGTAAATAAAGCAAGGCCTCTGTCCTCTGGAGGCTGGGGGAAGAGTGAAGGCGTCGTGATGTGCAGGCTGTGAGGCTGGTGATAGCTGACAGTGAACGGCGTGGGACTCGCGACCTCCGAGGAGGACTCAGCTCTGGGGCCAGGCGCCAGGCTCGGTCACCTGGGAGCTTTTGTGTAGCTGAGTGTTATTAAAGTATCAAAAGGGGCAGAAAGAGCTTCTGACCCAGACATCGGAGGCGGGATGGAGAGCGGCCCCTCCCTAGTGTCAGCAAGGGAGTTATGTACTTTTTAATTAATTATTACAATAGATCAAAAGAATGTCACAAGTTTGTGAAAATTGTACGAGACCCACTCCCACAATTTACATTTTAGGGTAATCTTAGAACTTAACACCAGAAAGATCCTACCAGACCCACTCCCATAATATACATTCTGAGATACCAGGATTAGTCAGAAGGCTTTAGGAAGGAGACACTGTCCTCAGGCAGGACACACCGCTATAACATAATCCTGAGTACAGAGTTTAAACTGAGTTGTTTCTTGTGTAATCATCGGCTTCAGACTTAAAGAAAAAAGTGTTTTATGTGCCTGAGACTAAGGAATGTAGAGGAAAAAAAAGATGTCTGTCCTCTCCTCCTGGAGAATTCCCGACTCCTGGCTCCTCCTCGGGAAACCCAGACCCCTTTCCCCCCCTGTTCGGGGACCCCGGACTTCCTATCAGCCTGCCTGGGGCCTGGCTCCCACTGGCGTGGGTGTTCTAGAAGGAGCGTTGTGTGGGGCTGGCAGGGCTGCCCGCGAGCCTAGGGTTCTGCTGGAGCAGCTGGGCCTCCCACCGCGTCCCCGCGAGGTGCGTGTGCTCGCAGGGCGCGCCGGGCTCAGTGTCCACCGCTGCTGCCCCCCACGGCCGCTGCCTCTTGGTGTCCGTGGGACGTGTTTCCACGGGGATGTGTGTGTTGGTCAGCTCTTCCTGCCCCCGTGTCCACACGTCCTCCATGCCCTGCAGCTGGGGAGTGTACCCAGGTCACAGGTGTAGCTCACACCGTCCCCGCACGCTTCCTCCCGGGACCCGCATCTCCACCTGCCGCCTGACCGGTAGCTCCGCCTCCAGCTCTGCTCCCTGAAGCGACCAGAGCTGTGGGCGCCACAGCTGAGCACGAAGAAGAAAATGCTCTGGACTACACTTCAGTTAGGAGATGGCAGGGGGGCTTGTTGGTGGCTCCTGTGTGGACCAGCAGCAGTGCCCCTGCTGAGAGGGTGGACTCGTGAGGGCCTGGCGCCCACGCGCCCCCCAGTACACGCCCGTGAGCACAGGCACCGGAGCTCACTGCCTGAAGACGCATCGAGTCTAACTCAGTCGATACTTAAAAACAGACCCATGGTTTAAATGGATTCCTGCCAAGAAGCAGCTCTTTAAGGTGACTTTAATGAGGCCAGCTGGGCTGAGAGCCAGTCAGGGTCGAGCTGCTGCCTGGATCCATGATGACGTGAGGAGGTTGTATGTCAACTTCATCTCTTCACATAAAATTGCATTCAGAGAATACTGCGCAGACAGTTGTACTGGCCCGTAAAGTGAACAGAAGCATTTTAAGCTTTAAGAAGTTATCTGCTCAGCTTTTTTGGTAGTTAAACTTCTATTTTCTAACCAAAACCTTAACTCTGATGTTGTGAGTGGGATCAAGAAAGTGGGGGCAGAGAGGGCTCGGGAGGTGAGAGCAAATACCCACACACCCGTCACACCCACACACCTGTCACACACACAGCCACACCCCCGTCACGCACACACACCCCCACACATACCCATGGGTGGGGAGAGCTGAGGTGAACAGCTGTGGATTTGAGCAAAGACGCTGAATCCTGTACATCGTCACCATGAACGTCACGTTAATGTGATTTGTGTGTGTGTGTTAAAGGGATTCTGGCAAACGTTTAGCATGATTCTTAGAGCAAGAAAGAGGTTCGGTATTTGGGCACTTGACTTAGCGTGAAACACTGACGGTGCTGACCACAGGACTTCTGTTTTGAACTACCGCTTCCTGTTCGCGTGGGGTATTCTGTTGGGTCAGTTGCTGTCCTTAGTCCCGTTAACTGTGGACAAATGACGTGCAGGCCTGGCCTTTACCCAGTGGGCGGGGACATGCTCACATACAAGCCTAAGCATTGGGTCTGTGCTTTTAATTTAATGGGATCATATGATAGAGATGATGNTCTCTCCTGGACCATGCCCCTCTTTGCCCCTTCTCACCGGTGGCCAGACATGGCCCTGAAGTAGACAGCGGGTGTCACCCTCCTGCCCGTCCCGCCCTCCCTGCCCGGGACGTGCCTACCTCTGCCCGAGGGGGCGGGGTCCTGCGAGGCCCCGAGCCCGCCCGTGGCCTGTGGCAGGACCTCCTCCTCGCCCAGGGTCCACCCCTGCAGGCACGCCTTGCTCCCCGGATGCCTCTATTCCACTCAGAGCTGTTCTGCTTCAGGATTTGTGCCCTGCTTTTCTCCCTGACTTCCCTGGTGGCTCAGACAGTAAAGTGTCTGCCCACAATGCGGGACACCCGGGTTCGATCCCTGGGTGGGGAAGATCCCTTGGAGAAAGAAATGGCAACTCACTCCAGTACTATTGCCTGGAGAATCCCATGGACGGAGGAGCCTGGCAGGCCACAGTCCATGGGGCCGCAAAGAGCTGGACACGACCGAGCGGCTTCACGCGGGGCTGCTCGGGGGGAAGAAGCGGGTGACCTGGGCCGCTTCTGTCACCAAGGCGACTGCCGCCTTCTGGGGCAGAGCTCCCTGCGGTTTGCTGGGAGGACAGCCCTGGCCTCTGTGGCGCTTCTAGCAGGGTGACTCTACTTAGGGCTGCGCGTTCGGTAAATCTGTGCCCTGTGGAGCTGCGAGCTGCGGCTCCCTAGAAAATGCCCATGGGCTGCACAGCCCCCTGAGGCGTGACGGGGAGGCCCTCCTCCTCCTGAGGGCCCCGCTGTGTGACCTGACCCTGAGTTTGCCAAGAGCCGGGGAGAGGAGGTGGGGACTGGAGGGCTGCTCGGGGCAGCTCGGCCCCCAAGTCCACTCTTTCCCGCCTCCTGAGGGCTGCATCCTTGAAATGCGTAGTGAAGCCGGGTTCCAGGTCAGAGCCCCGATTCGTGGGTGCACTTTAGACGTGGGACCAATGTCTCGACCCCACTCCTCGGTGTCCAGAACCCCCACACGGCTTGTCTCGGGAGCGTGGTGAGTCCTTGCTGTCTGGTGCGTGCCGTCAAACATCTTGGGGTGGTCAGCTGGAATGGAAAGAGCAGTCTTTCCTGTAGCATTCCCTTCATTTTTAAGCAGTCTGTGTTACCTGTGTTATTAGCTCCAACCTAAAATGGGATATAGTGCTAGTTGCTCATTCGTGTCTGACTCTCTGCGACCCCGTGGACTGGAGCCCGCCAGGCTCCGCTGTCCCTGGGACTCTCCAGGCCAGAACACTGAAGTGGGTTGCCATTCCCTTCTCCAGGGGATCTTCCCGACCCAGGGATCAAACCCAGGTCTTCTGCATTGCAGGCAGATTCTTTACCATCTGAGCCACCAGGGGAGCCCCCTTAAACGGGATACTCAGATAGAAAGAAACGTCCCCAGATCAGTAGTGACCGTGGCTGGAGCCAAGGGGCGTCGTGCAGGTGTGAGCAGGGTCGTGGCGAGCATGCAGGCTTGAGGGGTGATTGGGGCCTGGCTGCTCTGGTGTCCCCCGGAACACACGGCAGGTGTGGTCCTGAGGTAGGACTCGGGAGACTCTTCCGGGAGAGTAGGCCTCGTCCACCCTCATTTGAACTGCTGGTGGGGCTTCACTTTCACTCTTTGGTGTCTGTTTTTGTTACTGGCACACACAGGTGCTCTAATGTTTTCCAGAGACGAAGGCTCGCAGGCGCGCTGGCAACCTCAGGAGGCACTTCTGTCCAGTGACCCCTCCTTGTGTGCGGTCGTTGGTCCCGGCTCCTCAGCCAGAAGTGTACGGGGAAGGTGTTGGGTTAAATGGAGACAGATACGGAATTGTGCTGCCGTTCCCTGCTGGAAGCAGCTATGCCGATGTGGATATGCTGGGCATGAAAACTGAACGACAGTTGCTTCTGTTTATCAGCAGCAGTTCACTCTGTATAGGAAGCTGCCTTCTCTGGACCGCATCTTGGCCTCCCTACTGCTGTTTCCTTGCTTGGCAAGTTCTGTGTTATACAGACTTCAAGAAAGATGGAAATTTCTCAAGTGTGGGTGGTCTTGTTTCAGGCAGATAGAACATTGTTGAATTATTACCCTACAGTTTAAAACCAGAGTGCAGTTGTTTTAAGCTATGTTAAACACATCTGGATAACAGTTAATAAGTCTCATTTCCAAGGATAAGGTGAACTACTGGAAAATATCGTATTGCTTTTAAATTTTGCCTTTGCTCTCTGTGATTTACGTCAGATTATAAAAGAAAGGAAGAAAAAAGAACTTCTGATGGATGAGTCTGTTTTTCCCCTGTTGCTGAATTTAAGAATTTGAGACAGTTCACGGTCTCCTGTATGGCTCTCATGCTTTTAGTTGTTAGACCCAAGGAAATCTAATTTTAAGTAAAAAAGTCTTTGAGCTTTAAAGAAAATAATGAAAAGAGCATGGTGGTGGCGGTTTAGTTGCTCAGTTGTGTCCGACTCTTTGCCACCCTGTGGACTGTAGCCCGCCAGACTCCTCTGTCCATGGGGACTCTCCAGGCCAGAACACTGGAGTGGGCGGCCTTCCCCTTCTCCAGGGGCTCTTCCCAACCCAGGGATTGAACCAGGTCTCCCACATTGCAGGCGGATTCTTTACCAGCTGAGCCCCTAGGGAAGCCCAAGAATACTGGAATGGGTAGCCTGTCCCTTCTCCAGGGAACCTTCCCAACCCAGGAATCAAGCTGGGGTCTCCTGCACTGCTGGTGAGTTCTTTACCGCCGAGCCACCTGGGAAGCCCATGGGAAGGGCGCACGGGCACTGTAGCGTCACGCTTGGCACGCGGGGGGCCTGGGCTCAGACTTCAGCTCTGCACGGAGTTTATTTGCCTCACCTCAAGCTCTCCACCCCTGATGGAGGGTGTGGAGTCCTGCCAGGTGTGGCATTCCATTTGAAGCCTAAAGAAAAGAGGCGATTCACTGAAAATCACAGAGCTGGTTCATGGCGGAGCACATGTGGCCGAGGCCTCTGGAGCCCTAGACGGGCGTCTCCCCGCAGCGCGGCAGCCTTTCAGTGTAATGTAGAATGCTACCTGTGTATGGTCAGCTATCTTAATTTTTAGGCACGTCATCTTATAAAATTATACTTTAAATAGTTAACAAAAAAGTTGAAAATGTATTCATAGATATCTTTTACATTAAGACATTCTTATAGATGAGTAAAAAATACAAATAATTCTGAATTTTACTTGGATGAGAAATTTATGTATCCAGATGTTAGAATACATGAAATGATCAAGGGTTGAACTTATAATAAGAGCTAAAACTGATGAAGAAAAAGGAGAGAAGACTCCAATTACTGAAATCAGAAGTGGAAGTGGAGACACCTCTGCCTGCCTTACACTGAGCTGCTGTATCACAGTGACGTGTGTTCCTTGGTTGAAATGGAAACATTCCCAGAAAAGTACAAATTAGTGAAACTGACTCAAGAATAAATAGAGAATTTTAGTAGCTTTATAACAAGATTAAATTATAATAATAATTTAAAAACTTTTCACAAAGCAAATCCAGGAGATGTCTTCACTGGTAACTCTTACCAGACATTTAAAGAAGAATTAATACCACTTCTTCACAAAATCTTCCAAGAAATTTACAGGAAACACAGCATCACTCATTCAGTGAGATCAGTATTACTGTGATTTTTTAAAAAATCAAAAGAACAGAAAACTAAGACCAATATCTGTTATGAATATAGACTCAAAAATTCTCAACAAATTACTAGCAAATTGACCCAGAAATATATGGGGTGGGAGGTGGGAGGGGATTCATGTTTGGGAAGGCATGTACACTCGTGGTGAATTCATGTCAGTGTTTGGCAAAACCAATACAGTATTGTAAACTAAACTAAAGTTAAAATAAAAATTAAAGAAAAAAAAAGGATTACACACCATTACCACTTGAGATTTATCCCAGGAATGCAAGATTGGCTTAATAAAAAAGTAAATTAATGTACCATAGTACATTGTGTCAATAAAAAAATGTATGATCATCTCAGTAGGCACAGAAAAATCACTTGACAAAACTTAACAGCCATCAGTGAGTGATTCAAACAACAGAAGAACTTAGAAATGATGGAAATCCCTCTGTGAAGAGCTCACAGCTAACGTCATCGCTAGTTTTGAAAGACTGGATACTTTCCCCCTAAGATTAGGGAAGACGTAAGGCTGTCCACCCCTGCGACTTGTGTCCATGTGTGTCCTGAAGGACGTGGATATGTCCTGTCCATGAGGTTCCAGTTGGGCAGTTAGGCAGGAAACGCAAGCTTGTGCCCGTGCACAGTCACACCCTGAGAATCATTGCCAGCTGGTGACCGTTACCAGCACTTCGGGAGCGTCGTCGTAGCAGATGGAACCTGAGGTCTCTTCTGCCCACGTGGCTTTATGAACGCTCTTTGCTCTGGGATGCCCAGGTGTGGAATCTCAGCATACACCGTTTGCTTCTGGCTTTTCTGTCTCTGAGCACGGGAGCCTGCCGTCTGTTGGAAGCCCTTGGACTCCGCTTGGCATCACTGTCTGAAGGACCTTTCTCTGGATGTAGGCGCACTCTCCACTAGTTCAGCCATGGCCGTTGCTCCTGGGCACGGGTCTAACATGCACGTGTGTCTGTCACTTGCTCCTCTGGCCTCATGTGCCGTTTTCCTCCAAAAGTCTCCCCAGCATGCTGAATCCCACACCCTTCCACAAGCTGTGCTCTCATGCGGCCGTGCCCCCCACCCTGGGCCAGCTCTTCTTTCTGGAAAAGTTCTCTCCACTTGTCTCCCTCCTCTGATTCCTACTTGTCCTTCAAGACCCGCCCTCCCCACGGTGCCCGCCCCTGGGGTCCCGTCTCTTCCTGGGTGGGGATCAGGCCCTGCCTCCCAGACCCTTTAAAGGCCCGTGGACTTCCTCTCCTGGTTCTGTGCCACGCTGCTGTCTCCTGGGAACTCTGCAGCCCTAGACCCTAGCACGCCATTTGGCAGAAACCACGGATGCTCAAAAATAGGTACTGAATTGGTGCTAACAGTTAGATGGCCGAGTGGTGACACAGATCCAGTGATGACTTCCCTTCAAGGCGAGCCTTCATCCTGGACGTCTATTTTTCCTGACGCTTCCCGGTCTTGGGGGCCTAGGTTGAGGGCATTGTCAGAAGTAAGAGCCTAAAATTCTTGTTTTAGTTAAACTGTAAAAAGCACATACTCTATTCGTCTACCTCAACAGAAAAACATTTATCACATCAAAAACTGAAAACGTAAAGCTGCGAGTTTCATATGATGAAAGTTTAACAAAATTTAAAGGTAATTGAGTAATTACTGTGCAAGCTTGGGTGTTCTGCTGAAGGGCTGGCCATGGAGTTAAATCCTCAGTTCCTGAAAATAGAAATAAAAATAGGAAAATAGGCCAGACTCGGTGATGAGCACTGCTCCCAGCTGCTGCTGACGTCTCCTGTGACGCCTGCACGGGGGCTGTGAACCTCGGGCAGGGCTGCAGCCTGAGCAGGGCGCTGGGGGCCTGCCTCCCAGGCCTCAGGGGCAATGTGAGACGAGAAAGGTGGCGGGTTCCCCAAGGTGGGGAAGGTCTGCAGACGGTGCTTAACAGCGAGGAAGCGTGACAGGTCCTTCAGGGAACGCAGCAAGAGTCGTTGCTGAGCGAGTGCACATGCGTGGGGCTGCACGGGGGCCGGAGAGCGTCCCTGGTGTGTCTCCTGCAGCTCGGAGGTGACCCGGGATCTTACTCTGCTTGCTGGCACCGAGACTTCCTGTAGAACCAAGGGCTTCACGACGTGGTGTGTTACGTGCCTGTCTTCCTGGTGAACTTGAACGTTGGGATGGTCTTTGTTGGCCCAAGGAGGGAAGTGGCAAAATGGGCTTGAGCAGGGAAATGTACGAAGGTTGAAGGTCACTGTTACCTGCAGAAAAAAATCATCGCTCCCTGACTCTCTCATAGAAATATGTGATGATGAGGGCGTGGAAACTGACCCGGGGAAGCCAGCAGCAGCCCCCTTGTATTGAAACAGGAAAGAGAACATAATTTTATGTATCAGATGTAACCGACTTATGCATTCGTTCAATCAGAATTATCGAGTGTCATGAAGAACAGTAATGGGCAGGCTGGTGGACCCTTGTCGTCACTGAAGCTTAATCTAGTAAAGAGCACAGGCCGTAAGTGTCAAAACGCCAAGATAACACTGGGCGGGGGCGGGGCCTCTGATGAAAGCAGGGGGGCACGGTGTGCACTTCAGAAGTGTGTCTGTGTGTCTGTGTCTGTGCGTCTGTGTATGTGTGCTATGTTTTAGGGAGGTTTGTGACATTTCTCAGAAAAGTTAATTCTGTAATCATAGAATTTAGACCCGTGTCTCAGAGTGTTAAACTTCACCCTTTCGGTAGCTGATGTGTTATTTTTATCGGATCCACAGACTAGGTGGAAGGCGTGGTAAGGGGACCGGGAGGCGTGGCCACTGACCTCTGACCTCCTTCAGGGCAGAGCTGCCCTTCACCCGCGGGGAACCCCAGGCTCGCACCGCGGAGCCAGGTCCGCCCACGGGAGCGGCGGAGGAGCCACAGACTCCGCCGCAGAGCTCGTCCTGGGTTTCTGCAGCTGGGCCGCTTCCTTCCCCCAGAAGCCACGCGGGCAGGCATGTCATGAGGCCGGCGTGGGGGCCGGGCGTGCCAGGGCACCTGGGTGCGGGGAACCAGGGCCCTGCGGCGGCGGGGGCGCGGGGCGAGGCGCCCTGCGGCGGGGCGGTCGGCGGGCTGGGCCCCGAGCCTCCGGACGGATTTGCAGCTGTTTGTACGCGCAGCTGTTGAGCCCCGGCCACGGAGGATGGTTCGTGTTAAGTTTAGTGGTTGCTGGTCCGGAATCTGGCGAGGGCGAGCTCAGCTCCTGACGGCCTGGCCTCCGCGCTCGCCCGCCGCCCCCGTCCCCACTCTGCGCTCACGTCCGAGGAATGTGCCGACTGGAGGGCACTGTCAGCCCTGCTCAGCTTCTCTGTAAGTGATTCAGAAGCCCGACTTGACAACTCTGTCTGCAAACAAGCTGCAGTGCTGGAGTTGTCCTCAACACGTAGGATTCCTGCTACACATAACTTTGTTATTACTAGTCGTGGCGCAGAGCTAAGAGTCTGTGAACTAGACAAATATGGCCACTTTTTTTTTTTTTCATTCAGGGATAGGTTATTCAAGAACAGAGAATGCCAAAGGAAAAGGTATCATAGCAAAATTTTCCACATTCAAAGCTCGCAGACTTCGTTGAAAGTGTGCTGCTGGTAGCCTCCCTGCGTTTTTAAGATGGGGCCCATATCAACAGGCTTGGCCCGAGTCTCACCACTTCGGTTTACCTACTGAAGGACGTGCCAGAGTGGAATTAAAAGGTGGCTCACTGTTCTGGTTTAACGAGTGTGTTTTGCCCATAATGAACAGAAGCCTCTGTTCTCAGAATTTGCAGAATATGAAGTCATTTTATGAAACATTTAACATACAGACACACAGAAATATTATGTTGGTGGGGTTATGTGTCTTACCTGAGGATTGACGCCACCTCTTAATGCATCCCACTGTTAAAGGAGCAGCATCTATTATTTTGGAAAATAGAAGACGCACACGAACTAAACTAAGTGAGCGAAGAGAAGGAGAGCACAGAGACGCAGCCGCTCAGGCGCACGCCAGCGCTGACCGCTGTGGCACGCTTTGGGTCTTCTCCATGCATGCGTGTGTGCACGTGTGTGCATGCAACACGTACCCACACATGTGCACAGGAAAGTGAGCTCCTGTTGCAAACGCCGCCCGTTGCCCTCACTTTCCTGGCGCTCGGCCGTGATGTTGGCATCGAGCTCCGGTGCCTGGGTGCCCAGTTCCGTGGCGTCAGTCTCCGCACGCGGCTCTCAGGATTTGCTTTACCTTTGGACAGCTCCGTCATGCCGTGTCTAGGTGTGGACATGGGCGTCTATTCCATGTGAAGCTCGTTGAACTTCCTGAATATGTGGAGTAATGCTTTTCACCAGATTTGGGGGTTTCCAGCCATTATCTCCTGAAATGCTCCTTCTGCCTCTCCTCTCCTCTCCCCCGGGGCTCCCAGCGTGTGTGTGTTGGTGTGTCTGGCGGGGCCCACAGGTTTCTGGGGCTCTGTCCCTTTTTCTTCGTTTTTGTTCTTCCAGTCCTTGGGCAGACACTCTGTTGTGTCCCCCTTGGGTCTGTCGTGTCCTGGCTTAAAGCTGATGGCTTCTGCCTACGTAAGTTGCTACTGAGTCCCTCTGGTGGATTTTTCATATTAGTTATTGTCCTTTTCAACATCAGAATTTCTCTTTATGATTTCTCACTCTTTATTGATATTCTCTACTTGGTGAGACCTTATCCTCAAACTTTCCTTTAGCTTTTTAGGCATAGTTTCCTTTTGCTTCTTGGACCTATTGAAAGTCTTTGTCTACAAAGTCCCATGTGGGCTTCCTTGGGGACAGTTTCTCTTTGCCTCCTTTTCCTGTGAATGGGTCATTCTTTATTGCATCCTTGCCAGAGTCATACTTTTGTTGTTGAAAAAGGGTTCCATAAACATTATGACACAATCCCGCTGGAAACCAGAGTCTCCTTTCCCAGGGTGATTTTGTATTGCTCCTCACGGCAGGCGTCTTGTCTTCTGCTGACCTTCTGAGTGAAAGTTCTCCGTGGATTGTTTGTCGTTTACGGCCCTTGAGTCTGCAGCCCGTTGACCTAGTTGTCAACTAATGATTAAGCAGGATTTCCTTAAATGTCTGGAACCAAGTGACTTTCCTATCTTTGAAGAGGAGGTGTGTGTGTGTGTGCACGCACGCACACATGCACATCTCCCACACGCAGCCAAGTAGTACACAGCTCTGTCTCACCCACCGCTCCGTCACTGAGCCTCACGGTCAGCCACAGGTGGGAACTGGGTGCTTTCTGGGCCTTTCCCGAGCCTGTGCACGGCCCAGGTGAGCACACAGCTCAGTCCCCAGGACCACAGCTGAGCTGCTCCGGCTCCTGCGACGTCTCATTTTCCAGCCTTCCTCCCAAGGCTTCTGGTTTGTGAACTGTGTGTCACCTGTGACCCGGGCAGCAGCAACGGACGTGCTGGCCTATGTCAGTTCTGGACAAATGCTCCCCCCGGGTCAGACTGCCTCTGGTAAAGCAGAGGCAAGGCTTTGGAGCCAGGCTTCCAGGGAGACACCACGCAGGTCAAAGCGAGTGACTCAGATCCTTGTACGCAAGGTCTGCTCGCTGCATCCCGTGCGGGGAGTGCAGGGGGTCAGTCACGGCCGCTGAGCAGGGCTGGGGATGGGTCTCGGGTGAGTCAGACACCGGAAATCTTGTGGCTCTCGCTGGGATTCAGCTGTTGTCCTGAGTAAATGCTTTCATGGTGCTGCAGCCTCTAATCAATTCTCAGATTCTGGGGAAAAAGCTAACTCTGTCCTTCCATTCTGATTTTCCCTGCCTTTACGGACGGACAGAAGTTCAAGTTTCTCACCTCTTTGCTGTCTTCGCCTGAGTTACTCTTGTGATTTATTTCTTCAGCTGAATAACTCTGATTTCTTCAGAGTTATTTATCCATATTTAGGCCTTGACTTGGATTATGTTCAATTCATAGATCAATTTTCAGTGAACTGAGAACCTTATAATTTTGAAGATTTCATTCAAAAACTTGAGATGCCTTTCTGCTTTGTGTCTCTTTGTAAGTTATTTAAAATATATATACTTTCACAAATTTTAAGTTTATTCTTTATTTACTTTTATTTTATTTGTTTAAGATGTTTATAATTCTGTGGTTCAGTCGCTCAGTCATGTCCAACTCTTTGCGACCCCATGAACTGCAGTGCATTGGGCTTCCTCGCCCTTCCCTATCTTGAGTTTACTCAGACTCATGTGCATTGAGTCGGTGAGGCCATCCAGCCATCTCATCCTCTGTCGTCCCCTTCTCCTCCTGCCTTCCGTCTTCCCCAGCATCAGGGTCTTTTCCAACGAGTTGACTGTTCGTATCAGGGGGCCAAAGATGTAGGTAAGTATATAATAAACATAATGTAGGTAAGCATACAATAAACATATGAGCATATTTGTGTCTATTTTATGGTGCGGAAGGGGCCCATGAACTCTGTTTTTCTATTACAATTCCTAAGAATATATTGTTGGCATGAAAAAAGCTGTCAATTTGCAGGTGATTCTTTCACTGAATTTTTTATTCACATGGCATCCTCGATTTTTTAATTAAATACTCTTATGGAAATAGTAATAATTTTGACACTTAATTTCCAAATGTATGCTCCTCATTTTATTTTATTCCAGTATTTTATTAGGTAACATTCCCAAGTAGTGTCATATTGGTGTGGCGGTAGCAAGCATCCTTGTTTAATTAAAGCATGACATTTGGGATGTAGCAAAACTATAAAACAATAAATTTCTAACAATAGAGAAGTTTCAGTAACCATGGATATGGTATATTTGTGAATTTAGCAGTATAAAAATTAAGCATGCTTTTTATTATTGGCTTGAATTTTCCGCCACTTTTCGTAAGTAGAGTCTTGTTTCACTAAGAGATTTAGTTGTATTTTTATTAGTCTTTCCACTTTTCTTGTTATTGTGAAGTGTAATATATTGAAGACATGTATATAAAACAAGTGTGTACACCGCAATGACTTATCATCGAACATTGTACCAGTAGGGTCTGTGTCCATTTCTCCAAAAATATATTTGGTATTCTAACTTTTGTGATCACCCCCTTGGATTTATTTTCAGTTTTAAAAACATACACCCCAAACATATATATCCCTTGTTTCTGAACACACATGACATGCAGTGCATTTCCCTTCATTTGCATTTTTACAGAGGAGGCTGCCTTGCCACGTGTCTCTCATTACTCACGTGAGCAGAGTTCTGCATTTGTGCAACCAGGGCAGGAAGTGAAGGGTCATCTGTTCAATTCAGTCCAGTCTCTCAGTCATGTCCGACTCTTTGCGACCCCATGAATCGCAGCACGCCAGGCTTCCCTGTCCATCATCATCTCCTGGAGTTCACTCAGACTCACGTCCATCGAGTCCGTGATGCCATCCAGCCATCTCATCCTCGGTCGTCCCCTTCTCCTCCTGCCCCCAATCCCTCCCAGCATCTGAGTCTTTTCCAGTGAGTCAACTCTTCGCATGAGGTGGCCAAAGTACTGGAGTTTCAGCTTTAGCATCATTTCTTCCAAGAAATCCCAGGGCCGATATCCTTTAGGATGGACTGGTTGGATCTCCTTGCAGTCCAAGGGACTCTCAAGAGTCTTCTCCAACACCACAGTTCAAAAGCATCAATTCTTCGGTGCTCAGCCTTCTTCACAGTCCAACTCTCACATCCATACATGACCACAGGAAAAGCCACAGCCTTGACTAGACGGACCTTAGTCGCCAAAGTAATGTCTCTGCTTTTGAATATACTATCTAGGTTGGTCATAACTTTTCTTCCAAGGAGTAAGCGTCTTTTAATTTCATGGCTGCAGTCACCATCTGCAGTGATTGGGGAGCCCAAAAAAATGGAGTCTGATACTGTTTCCACTGTTTCCCCATCTATTTCCCATGAAGTGACGGGACCGGATGCCATGATCTTCATTTTCTGATTGTTGAGCTTTAAGCCAACTTTTTCACTCTTTCACTTTCATCATGAGACTTTTTAGTTCCTCTTCACTTTCTGCCATAAGGGTGGTGTCATCTGTATATCTGAGGTTATTGATATTTCTCCTGGTAATCTTGATTCCACTTGTGCTCCTTCCAGCCCAGCATTTTTCATGATGTACTCTGCATAGAAGTTAAGTAAGCAGGGTGACAATATACAGCCTTGAATTACTCCTGTTCCTATTTGGAACCAAGTTGTTGTTCCATGTCCAGTTCTAACTGTTGCTTCCTGGCCTGCATACAGATTTCTCAAGAGGCAGGTCAGGTGGTCTGGTACTCCCGTCTCTTTCAGAATCGTCCACAGTTTATTGTGATCCACACAGTCAAAGGCTTTGGCATAGTCAATCAAGCAGAAATAGATGTTTTTCTGGAACTCTTTTGCTTTTTCCATGACCCAGCGGATGTTGGCAATTTGATCTCTGGTTCCTCTGCCTTTTCTAAAACCAGCTTGAACATCAGGGAGTTCACGGTTCACGTACTGCTGAAACCTGGCTTGGAGAATTTTGAGCATCACTTTACTAGCATGTGAGATGAGTGCAGTTGTGCGGTAGTTTGAGCATTCTTTGCTGTTGCCTTTCTTTGGGACTGGAATGAAAACTGGCCTTGGAGTGAAAACGAGCCCAGGCCTCCTGCGTTGCAGGCAGATGCTTTACTGTCTGAGCCACCAGGGAGGCCCTTTAGAACCTCGTTCATAAGTAACGTGCTGATCAAAGTAGCATATTCTATTCTAGCTGCTCCTACTTAGGCCGGGCTATTTTCTGAAAGTTGCTGTGTCTGAATATATATGAATATGTCAAAATGGATGAATTCTAATCAGGGAGTGAACAGTGGGTTCTGAATCTGTTGTAAAACATGGCTATAGGTTGTTGGATGCTTCTTTCGAGCGGTGTATGTCCGTTGTTTCCTATGAATCGGGGGGCTCTCACGGCTGTTCCCACTAATGAACTGCGCGTGCCGGGTGCGCGAGCTCTCCAAGGCCCTCAGAAGCCCGTCCGGCTCCCGCTCCACCTCTGGGGACGCCTGCTCATTCTGAGAACTGTGAAATATGCGAGACCAGGCATTATTTCAAAGAGCTAAGTTTGGGGGTAGCTTGTAATACAACAGTAAACAATCAGAACGTCTTTTTGTATTTTTTAACATTATTTTGTGAAGATATATTTTCTCAGTCTTTTTCCATTTTCTTCAGAGTTGGTGGAATTTTGTCCATATTTTAGCATGCTCATTTCTTCGTTCTTTACATGGTCTCTCTCCCGTCTCTTAACATGCCTTGCTTTAAGAGGGAGAGACTGTATCAGGCCCACCAGGCAGACACTGCTTTCCCTGTAGTTTCTCTGGAGACAAGATGGCCTTCTATTTACATAAAACCAAAGGGTGTTCGTTACGTCTGATGTGAAAAGGGCAGAAACAGACGGTGGCTGTACCGCGTTCCGGCGTCGCGGTGCCCCTGCTTGCTGCCTGTAGACGCGTTTTAGTAACGTGGTTAGACGGGCTTGCTGTGGTCTGGAAAGCCGGTGTGATCGCTTGGTGTTCTCTTGTCAGCTGTGTTACACACTTGTTTGCCTTTCTAATTTTAGCTTCCTCTGAAATAGAGCGGCTGAAGGGAATAACACAATTTGAAGTTCCTTTGGGATCTGTGATCATGCTTCTATTTTGTGGACTTTCTCTCTCGTGACTCTGTCTTTCCTGTGTTAAACAATCTAAACGATTGGTCGTAAGGCACGAAGCGAGTGCCTTCCATGAACCGCTCCCGAGGCTCCTGGTGGCTCTGCAGGTGGGGAGCCGCCTGCCAACGCAGGAAGCGCGGGTCGGCCCGGGTCGAAGATCCCCTGGAGGAGACGGCAGCCCACTCCAGCGCTCTCGCCGGAGAGTCCCACGGAGAGAGGAGCCCGGTGGGCTCCCGCCCGTGGGGTCCCAAAGAGCTGGACACGACCGCGCGGCGAAGCAGCAGCCGCGGCGGGGCCTCGCGCAGACGCCTTGGGCAGCGCGACTGAGCGCCGCCGGGGCCTGGCGCTCGCGCGGGGACCCCCTCGACCTGCTGGCTTCAGGAAGCGGGTGACTCCTTTCCAGCGAGAGCTTCCTGTCGGTTCCATTCTTGTTCTGTGTTTAAGCCACAGTTGAAAACTGGGTGCGAACTGCTCACGATTAAAACTTGATGTTTCCTCTTGTCTTCTGTCAGGGAAAATACGCAGCCAGGAGAAGAATTAGTGTTGGGTAATTTCATAATTTTTAACGACTGAAGCAACAGAATGTCTTGCTTTGTTAACACTGATATTACAGCAGAAATGGCTGTTTGTAAAGTTGTCTCAAACTCCCATTGGAAGCTTGAGCAGCTGAGAGTAGAGTCCACTTGCGCTTGCATTTCCATCACCAGTTTCTGAAAGAAAAGCTCCCCGTGTAGACCCGGGGGCGGTGACATTGCGCCGGGCTGCTGACGTCAGGGTGAGGAGCTCTTTAAACACTACAACAGTTGGACTTTGTTTAGGAATTCACTTCAGTCACATCTTAAGCTGAAATAGCATTCTGTCGTCTAAAGGCCAAGTATTGGGCTAGAGACAGTGGACGCCGTGAGCCGGGCGGATCAGCACTGCCGCCCAGGCTCTCCGTGTTGCGGGTGTGGCTCTGTCGCACTCGATGAGAGGACTTTGGTTTCACGGAACGGTGAGCTTGGCCGTCGGAGAGTGCAGTGCGGTGGTGGTCGCTCAGCCGCGTCCAGCTCTCCGTGACCCCAGGGACTGTGGCCCACCAGGCTCCTCTGTCCACGGGATTCCCTAGGCAAGAACACTGGAGTGGGCTGCCCTGCCCCTCAGGGGCCTCCCGGCCCAGCGGCCCAGCCTGGGCCCCCGGCACCGCGGGCGGCTCCTTCACCGTGAGCCGCCGCCGGAAGGGCAGCCTTAGAATGTCTGCTGCGCTGGTCCTGCTGCTTCGCTCTGTGGGTTGGAATAGCATAGTATCTTGTATGTGCTCTGCAAAGCCATTTTTGCTGTGATTTGGATTGAAAGCCCTTGCAATAAACAGTGTGAACTGCCGCCTGTAGCCCTGTGTGGGGAGCCTGACCAGGGCCTGCTGTCCCAGCCCTGGCTTTTCAGAACGGCTCCGCCCCTCTCACTGCCAGCAGCAGCCTAACGGCCGCGGGCCACTGGGTTAGGGCTGCAGGACAGGAAGCTATCATCTGTCCATTCATCCACACAGATGACGATGACAGGTAGAGGCCTTACCCAGACACACTGAGTACAATCTGGGGACTAAGGTGATATCCAGAGCAAAGGTTAGAAAACTTTCTTTGGTAAAGGGTCGGAAAGAAAATATTTTAGGCGTGAGCCAAGAGGAGAATCGAGGATGTTATGTATGTATTTACATAAGAAGAAAGGAAATAGATCTCAGCAGTGTTTTCACCCGTGACTTTCAAAATATAATTGTAAAATTGAGTTCACTTTTTGTTGTAATACAGGATCTGCAGATGAGAAGAATCAAGTAAGATTTTGGGGAGGCACAACATTTTTTAATATGGAGTTCAAAGTTAACATTCCTTATATCAAAATTGATTGCAAATGTTCATCTGTTAATGCTTATCTATTATGAAATTCTATGTATTTCATCTTTGAAATGTCTTTTCACCCAGATAGGTATTACCAAACACTGATATCAACACACAAGCATTTGCTTTTAATTGAGCATATTCATCGCTTGGCAAGTAGTTATAGAATTCCATTAGATTTTACTCTTGATATTTGTCTGTTAATGTTTCATTAAGTGAGCAGATTAATCACCTTCAGTTGAAGGTTAGGTAGGAGCTCTTCACATGCAGCTGAATGGACTTTGAAATGTGGAAATTTCTCCCGCCCTTGCACTGAGGCCTGGAAACACTGCTGGCGCTGCTGCTGTGGGCTGAGCCCAGGAAATCTCTCTGCTTCAGGCGTGCGGGAGCATGCGGGTTTCCTGTCGCTTTTGATGCAGGCGTCTGTTGTCGTCAGAATGACTTTAGCTCAGCGTAACTTGGGCCTGTAAGTGTTGTTTTGCCCTGTAATTTCAGGCTAGATTTATTAAGACACAGTATCAAGCAAATTCCACAGTCCTTCAGTGTGTGATAGACGTGGTGGAAAGCAGTTCTCACTTAAAAAGTCTGTCTGTGTTGTGAGCTCCACAGCTGCAGTAACGCTTCATGGGTGCTTAGCTGCTGAGCTGTTACAGGGATTGAGTCAGCGCTCAGCTTGTGTCTCCCCCAGACTCCACTGCCCTGTGGACGGTCAGAAAACCAGGGTGGTAAGTTCCCCAGTGTCACGGCACTTCGCGGAGATGGCGTAGCTCACCGCACCTTCTGCAGGGTCCCTGCTGGCAGAGCGCCCCCAGCCTCACACACCGCGCGTTCTCAGAGGTGTTGTCTTTCCACCACCATCAGCTGTGATGCGACGTCGTGGGTTCCACTCCAGGTCACCCCGAGCCCGTGTTTTCTCCACTTCTTTTGAATAGTCTTACTTGTAGCTCTTCCAGGCCGACTACTGACCAACCCTTAGTCCCTTTGGATTACTACTTCTTGGGTCACTTTGAATCACTGGCCTCTTAACTCAACAGCGTTTGGGCAGATGTTATCAGTGGCACTTGTGGATGCATGAGGAGTCGAGGAAAAGGTCTCCTTGTTGTTAGGGACCTGCCGATGTGGCCACAGCATCCTCGCCTGTGAACACCCTCGAGTCAAACCAGTCTGCCGCGAGCTTGTTTGCTGTGAGCCCGTTTCTGCGGCTGCTGCAGAAACCATGGCCTCAGTAACTTGGTTCATTAAACACTCTCCTCATCCCGCCGTCCCGCGTGTGCCAGCGTCTGGCTCTCCTGGTGTGTCCCCTTAGAAGGCGCGCACCTGGCCCGTGGTCTTCTCTCCACTTCTGAACAATCAAGTGACGCAGGTACCACAAGATTTAGTATGAAGTGAAGCGAAAGTCGCTCAGTCGTGTCCAGCTCTTTGCGACCCCATGGACTGTACAATCCGTGGAATTCTCTAGGCCAGAATACTGGAGAGGGTACCCTTTCCCTTCTCCAGGGGATCTTCCTAACCCAGGGACCGAACCCAGGTCTCCCACATTGCAGATGGATTCTTTAGTATGAAAGAGGTGTACTTTTTGAAGATGGAAACTGTAGGTATACAGCTAGCCCATAATAACTGTATTTTTACCTACTTTGCCTATCTTTACTTGTACCAGCTGCATTGTCCTGTGAACATGACTCTGCAAATTCACTGGTCCTGTTGCTTCTGTTAATCACGGGAATCACTGCATCTCCTTCATTCAGGCAGGCTTGCTCTTCACAGAGCACAACGTTTTGTCGTCTCTGGGCTTCGGCAGTTACAAGGGGAGGCAGGAGTTAGAGATGGTAAATTCAGACACTTGGAAAAGTAACTTACTCTTTTCTGTTAAAATATGCACCAAATTAAAATTCCATTTAATTTCAAATTAAAATTCCATTAAGATAGGTACCAAGTTAAAAGACACTTGCTCCTTGGAAGAAAAGCTGTTATAAACCTAGATAGCATATTAAAAAGCAGAGACATTACTTGGCCAACAAAGGTCCGTCTAGTCAAAGCTATGGTTTTTCCAGTAGACATGTATGGACGTGAGAGTTGGACTGTAAAGAAAGCTGAGCACCGAAGAATTGATGCTTTTGAACTGTGGTGTTGGAGAAGACTCTTGAGAGTGCCTTGGACTGCAAGGAGATCCAACCAGTCCATCCTAAAGGAGATCAGTCCTGGGTGTTCATTGGAAGGACTGATGCTGAAGCTAAAACCCCAATACTTTGGCCACCTGATGTGAAGAGCTGACTCATTTGAAAAGACCCTGATGCTGGGAAAGACTGGGGGCAGGAGGAGAAGGGGATGACAGAGGATGAGATGGTTGGATGGCGTCAGTGACTCAATGGACGTGAGTTTGAGCAGGCTCCAGGAGATGGTGAAGGACAGGGAGGCCTGGGGTGCTCAGTCCACGGGGTGGCAGAGAGTCAGACGTGACTGAGCAAGTGAACAGAGCAAGGCACCAGCGAGGCCCCTGGGCTTCTCTTCTGCTCACTTGGGTCAAGTCCTGTCAGCGTGCGAATGGCTGGGATTTGCAGTTGCTCAGGGCTGAGCAGGGCAGAGGGTTGTGACAACACGAGGATTCTTACGTGCCTGCTGACGGTTGTCTTCCTGGAGATGACCCACGTCCTGACGTGTGCCAGTCTTCTCCAAGCAAGGGAGTCCTGATGAAAATGGAAAAATCAGTGCTTGGGCATCCCCCAGGTTCAGCTTGTAAAGTTGTAGCATTTCAGTTTTTAGGTCAGATGAAATAGCACACATCTGCAGAGAAATTGTAATTCCACTGGAAAGAGGATGGTGTTCCACACGTGCAAATGTGCGCCGTGGAGTTGGTTTCTGGAAGCGCTGCCTGCCAGTGACAGCTGGGAGGCTGGCAGTGGCACTGTGCCCGACACACAGGCGCAGCACCGAGGCCGTGGTGGGAGGCGGTGCCGCAGAGCAGCGGTGCTCCGGGTGCGGCCCCTGGACCGGCATGCTGTTCCCGGGGGAGGGGACTTACTGGATGCAGGCCTCCTTCCCACCCCTCCTGCTCAGTCCTGCTGAATCCAGACTCCTGGGGGAAGGCCTGCACTCCTGTTGAGTCGGCTCTGCCAGCTGGCTCTGCCCACACACCGTTCACTGGGGGCATGGTTAAGGGACCGGGTCTGCCAGCACTTGGTTGAGTCTCAGTTCTGCCAGCAACCTGTCAGTCACTCAGATGGTCCAAGTCCTGTTTGTCTGTGTCCAGAAAGGGGTCTGATGGAGAAGGCAATGGCACCCCACTCCAATACTCTCTCCTGGAAAATCCCATGGACAGAGGAGCCTGGTGGGCTGCAGTCCATGGGGTCGCTAAGAGTCAGACACAACTGAGCGACTTCACTTTCACTTTTCACTTTCCTGGATTGGAAAAGGAAATGGCAACGCACTCCAGTGCTCTTGCCTGGAGAATCCCAGGGACGGGGGAGCCTGGTGGGCTGGTGTCTATGGGGTCGCACAGAGTCAAACACGACTGAAGTGACGTAGCTGCAGCAGCAGCAGTGGCAGAAGGGGGTCTGAACAGCCATCAACACGAGAATGTGGGATCCTACTACAGAAAGATACCCCACATCCAAGGCCAGAGAAGACACCCTAGCAAGACGGTAGGATGTGCAAAATCACGTTTAGAGTCAAACCTCATACCCACCAGGGATACTCAGACAGCCCAAAGAAGACGGAGCCAGACCTGCCCTTGAGTGTCTCCTGCAGAGGCCGGGGCGGCAGCGGCTGCCGTGGGGACAGGGGCTCTGGCTGCAGCAGAGCTGGGAGGTGGGCTGGTGGCATCAGCCCTCTTGGAGGAGGTCGCCGTTAGCCCACCACAGAGCCACCAAGCAGATGACCCACGAACTGGAGAACAATCTCACCAAAGAAGCCCTTGCACTGTTGGGACAATTCCAGGACCCACAACAGATTTCCCAGCCTGGGGATCCTGCAAAGGAACTGACAACTCCCAGGGAATTGGACTTTGAAGGCCAGTGGGATCTGATTACAGAACTTCCACAGGACTGGGGAAGCAGACTCTTGGAGGGCACAAACAAACCCTTGTGCACACGAGGACCCAGGAGAAAGGAGCAGCGACCCCACAAGAGACTGAGCCAGACGTGCTGTGGGTGTCCAGGAGTCTCGGTGGAGTGGTGGGTGGACGGGCCTGCTGCAGGGTCGGGGCACTGAAAACAACGGTCCTGGCAGGTGCGGCATGGTAAAGTAGGGAGGGCTTGTGAGACGCCTCTCATAGTTTTGAAGGCAGGCTTTTGAAGGAACGGCTTATTAGCCCTATCGTAGTCTGGCCTCAGGCCAAACTACAGGGAGGGAGCGCCCATCAGCAGAAACTGGATTGCCATCTACCGTTTACCGCCCATCAGAGCAAGAGCCAGTTTCCCCCACAAGCAGTCCCTCCCATCAGGAAGTGTCCGCAAACCTCTTATCCTTCTCCATCAGAGGCAGATGGAATGAAAACCACAGTTACAGAAAACTAACCAAACTGATCACATGGACCACAGCCTTGTCTAACTCAATGAAATGATGAGCCATGCCATGTAGGGCCACCCAAGAAGGACGGATCGTGGTGGAGAGTTCTGACAAAATGTGGTCCACTGGAGAAGGGAATGGCAAACCACTTCCATATTCTTGCCTTAAGAACCCCATGAACAGTATGAAAAGGCAAAAAAAAAAATACGGAAAGATAGACTCCCCAGGTCGATAAGTGCCCAGTATGCCACTGGAGAAGAGCAGAGAAATAGCTCCAAAAGAATGAAGGGATGGAGCCAAACTGAAAACAGCACGCGCTGTGAATGTGACCGGTGGTGGGCGTGAAGTCCGATGCTGTGAAGAACAGTGGTGCACACGGACCTGGGAAGTCAGGTCCATGAATCAAGGTAGGTTGGAAGCTGCCAAACAGGAGACAGCAAGAGTGAACATCAGCATTCTAGGAATCAGTGAACCAAAATGGACTGGAATGAGTGAATTAAATCAGATGACCATCACATCTACTGCTCTGGGTAAGAATCCCTTAGGAGAAATGAGAAGCCCTAGCAGCCAACAGGAGGCTGAATGCAGTGCTTGGGTGCGGTCTCAACGACGACAGAGTGATCTCTGATCGTCTCCAAGGCAAACCGTTCAATATCACAGTGACCCAAGTCTATGCCCACCCACTAATGCTGAAGAAGCCGAAGTTGAAGGGTTCTATGAAGACCTACAAGACCTTCTAGAATTAACACCCCGAAAAGATGTTCCCTACATTATAGGGGACTGGAATGCAAAAAGCAAGTCAGATACCTGGAGTAACAGGCAAGTTTGGCCTTGGAGTGCAAAATAAAGCAGGGCAAAGGCTAACAGAGTTTTGCCAGGAGAACACACTGGTCATAGCAAACACCTTCTTCCAACTCTACACAGAAGACTGTACACGGACATCACCAGATGGTCAACACTGAAATCAAATTGATCATATTCTTTGCAGCCAAAGATGGAGAAGCTCTATACAGTCAACAAAAACAAGACCAGGAGATGACTGTGGCTCAGATCATGAACTCCTTATTGCCAAATTCAGACTTAAGTTGAAGAAAGTAGGGAAAACCACTAGACCATTTAGGTATGACCTAAATCAAATCCTGTACGATTATACAGTAAAAGTGACAAATAGATTCAAAGGATTAGATTTGATAGAGTGCCTGATGAACTATGGACGGAAGTGCGTACAGGAGGCAGTGATCAAGACCATCTCAAAGAAGAAGAAATTTGAAAAGTCAAAATGGTTGTCCGAGAAGGCCTTACAAATAGCTGAGAATAGAAGAGAAGCAAAAGGCAAAGGAGGCGAGGAAAGATATACCCATATGAATGCAGAATTCCAAAGAATAGCAAGGAGAGATAAGAAAGCCTGCCTAAGTGATCAATGCAAAGAAATAGAGGAAAACAACAGAATGGGAAAGACTAGAGATCTCTTCAAAAAAATTAGAGATACCAAGGGAACATTTCATGCAAAGATGGGCACAAGGCGCACTGGGATGACCCAGAGGGATGGTATGGGGAGGGAGGTGGGAGGGGGTTCAGGATTGGGAACACATGTACACCCGTGGCAGATTCATGTTGATGTATGGCAAAACCAATACAATATTGTAAAGAAAAAAAAAGACAAAAAAAGGACAGAAATGGTAGGGACCTAACAGAAGCAGAAGATATTAAGAAGAGGTGGCAAGAATACACAGAACTGTACAAAAAAGATCTTCATGACCCAGATAATCACGATGGTGGGATCACTCACCTAGAGCCAGACACCCTGGAATGCAAGGCCAAGTGGACCTTATGAAACACCACTACGAACAAAGCTGGTGGAGCTGATGGAAATCCAGCTGAGCTGTTTCAAATCCTATAAGATGATGCTATGAAAGTGCTGCACTCGATATGCCAGCAAATTTGGAAAACTCAGCAGTGGCCACAGGACTGGAAAAGGTCAGTTTTCATCCCAATCCCAAAGAAAGGCAGTGCCAAAGAATGCTCAAACTACTGCACAGTTGCACTCATCTCACACACTAGCAAAGTAATGCTCAAAATTCTCCAAGCCAGGCTTCCACAGTGCATGAACCAAGAACTTCCAGATGTTCAAGCTGGATTTAGAAACGGCAGAGGAACCAGAGATCAAATTGCCAACATCCATTGGATCATGGGAAAAGCAAGAGAGTTCCAGAAAAAAATCTGTCTCTGATTCATTGACTATGCTAAAGTCTTTGACTATATGGGTCACAACAAACTGCAGAAAATTCTTCAGGAGGTGGGAATACCAGACCACCTGACCTGCCTCCTGAGAAATCTGCATGCAGGTCAAGAAGCAACAGTTAGAACCGGACATGGAACAACGAACTGGTTCCACACTCGGAAAGGAGTAATTCAAGGCTGTATATTGTGACCCTGCTTATTTAACTTTTATGCAGAGTAAGTACATCATGCGAAATGCTGAGTTGGATAAAGCACAAGCTGGAAACAAGATTGCTGGGAGAAATATCAATAACCTCACATATGCAGATGATGCCACCCTTATGGCAGAAAGTGAAGAGGAGCTAAAAAGCCTCTTGATGAAAGTGAAAGAGGAGAGTGAAAAAGCTGGCTTGAAACTCAATATTCAAAAAGCTAAGATGGCATCCAGTCCCATCACTTGATGACAAATAGATGGGGAAACAATGGAAACAGTGAGAGACTTGTTTTGGGGGGCTCCAGAATCCCTGCAGATGGTGAGTGCAGTGTGAAATCAAAAGACGCTTGCTCCTCGGAAGAAAAGCTATGACCAATCTAGACAGCATATTAAAAAGCAGAGCCATTACTTTGCCAACAAAGGTCCGTCTAGTCAAGGCTATGGTTCTTCCCATAGTCATGTATGGATGTGAGAGTTGGACCATAAAGAAGGCTGAGGGCTGAGGAATTGATGCTTTTGAACTGTGGTGCTGGAGAAGACTCTAGAGAGTCCCTTGGACTGCAGGCAAATCAAAGCAGTCAGTCCTAAAGGAAATCAGTCCTGAATATTGATTGATGCTGAAGCTTCAGTACTTTGGCCACATGATGTGAAACTAACCCACCTAAAGACCCTGATGCTGGGAAAGATGGAAGGCGAGAGGAGAAGGGGACGACAGGATGAGATGGTTGGATGGCATCTTTGAGTGGATGGACGTGAGTTTGAGCAAGCTCCAGGGAGCTGGTGAGGGAGTTGGGCAGGGAAGCCTGGCGTGCTGCAGGCTATGGGTCGCAGAGTCAGACACAACCAAGCAGCTGAAAGTGAGCTGAACTGAGCAGGGGGAGAGCAGCCCGTCCTGCGGGGCAATGTGTGTGCCCGTCTGTAGAGAGGCCCTCGCTGCTGCGGCTCCAGCCTGCACGTTGTGGTTTCATCCAGGGGGCCGCGGGTCACCGGGAGGTCACTGCACATTAGCTTCCTCTCCCTCCAGAGAGACCCCGTGAATGGCACTAGATCCTGACTGTTAGCACGTGGATTTTAGCTAACTAGAGCTCATCAGGACCTGAAGACCCCACGGTAACTTGACTCGCAAAGTTAACCTTGGCACAGTTTATATGCTCGCTCTTTGTTGCCAAGGGCCAGTCTGTCCAGCTGTGGCCTGGTCACCGTCACGTAGAACCCCACGTGGCACTGTTGCGATGAGTGACAGCCAAGTAATGCTGTCTGTGTTGACAGACCTCATCTGAGGATCTGTGGCAAATTACACAGAAAGTGGAAGATAAAGTTTTCGTTTCTTTTATGGAAACCCTAAGCCTAAAATAATTGATTTTCATCAAAGCTTTGAGAGGATGTTAAGAGTGGGTAACCAGATACCTTCATCGAAGACAGAGGCTGCTACACTGTCCAACGTTACTGTGAACCTATTCTAACATAATCAGAGTTGGGAGAGTCTGCAGGAAGCAGCTGAGTTCCCACTGTTTAGCTTCTGTGATTGATATTATACTGTATTTGCTTTATCACATAGCTGTCCGTCTATCTTCCTCTTAATCCATGCATCTGATTGTTGATGCCTTTCACATGTCAGTACACTGCCTGTCAGTTCCCCCGTATCTGAACTTCTAACCTGTTAAGACCACTTTGAGCGAATGTTGCCTCACTTGTTAGCAAGCTTTCCTTTTGAAGGCACGGGAGCCCACGTGCTATACGCCGCAGACATAACCGAGAGTAGACAGGTGGTGGTCACTCTCACAGACTTGGCGGGAGAGGAGGTGTGTGTTCAGGCTGAGTGTCGGGCTTCGCAGAGAGAGGGTTCACAGAGCTACTGGGAGGCAGAGGGGCGAATCCTCCTGAGCTGGCCCCGGGTGTCTGCCGCTGTCTCAGGGGTGTCTGCCGCTCTCCTTGCCCCGTCCGAGGTGCGGCTGCTGCAGGCAAGGGCGCTGGAACATTAGTCACTTCAGCGGAGCAGCCTTGGGCCTCACTCGGGTTTCTTAACTTACCCTTTTGTCTTTGCTCTTGTCTTTTTCCTTTCCTTCTATGCTTAGTGTCGTTCATTTCTACTTTTCTAAGCTTACTGCTTATGGTGTTGAATCTTTCACTTATTTATTTCAGACTTTTTTCTCTCTCAACATTTGCATTTAAAGCTACAGATTTCTCTCAAACATCAGTTTTGTTTCAGTTTTGACATGAAGTACGTCTTTAATTTTTAATTATTTACAAATTTTCTGTAACCAATTCCTTTGTCGTCAATGAATTACTTAGGAATGCATTTTTTAAGTGTTTCCAAATGTGATTTCTGATGAATCATTTCCAAAGGTTATGACTTGTACGATATTGACCTGGCCCCTGGCACAATAACCTGCTTCCCAATCAATTATCGTAAGATGCCCATGTGTTTCTGGAAAAATATGCATGAATTATATGCACAGGAGTCTGCTTAATGTCTACTATGTCATATCTTTTGGGTCAGAGTTGGTGCTTCTTTTCAGATCTCCTAAAACTTAGCACAGACTGGCCTGTGATCTGTGGGTTTATAACGGGGGCGAGTTAACAATCTGCGGCTCAGTGTCTCCTGCGTCAGGCATCTGGTGCAGTTTGTGTGTGAAGCTTGTGATCCTCCCAAAGATTTTTCTTTGTGGTGTTATTTTTCATTCAGTTTTATTCCCCACTTGGGTTTTTGGAGCTAAATTAACTTTCTTTTACACCAACGGCGCTAACAAGCTTTATGCTCGCTAATGCTCACGTGGCTGACTTTCCCGGGCTTACTTTCATTCCCTCTGCTGAATTCCTTCAGCTCATAGTTGCTGCCTTTTAACTGGAGAATTCACATTCGTGATATTTTGGACTACTGACATAAAACGTGTACAAGTGAATTCTGCTGTTTTTCATATTGGACTTGATTCTTTTGTCTCCCTTTCTGCCTCTGCAAGTTTGGTTTTTAAATATTTTTCTCAGTGTTGGTTGGCATCTGAAGAATGTAGTTCCTATTTTAACTATTACCTTTAACATTGTAATTTGTAAACTTGGTTATACAGTTTAATGAAAAAATCGGGGTACTCCATATCTCTGTTTCTACGTGGACAAGAACAAAGACTCCACGAGGCTGACGTCGTGTGGAGAGTTGTGTTACTGTCTATGGAGTGTGATCACTTTCTGTGTCTGTCTGTTTCTCGTATCTTGTTTCTTCCTCTAGGTTACCTTCTCTTGCTGAAAGACTGTTTTTCATAGTATCATTTTTTTTAGTGAGGTATTGAAAGCGATAATATCTCTTGGTCTTTGTATATCTGAAAATGTCTTCATTTTTGCCATCACTCTTAAATGGTAGGTTAGCTTGGTTACATTTTTAGATTGATATAGTATTAACATTAACTTTATTACTAGCACTTTGAACATATTATTGCTTCCTGATATCTAATGCTGCTGATAAGGAGTTTGCCATCCTTTACCTCTTAAATATTGTTTCTCTCAAATTGCCTTTATTGTCTGCTCTGGATTCTCTCAGACATATTTTTAAAAGTTATTTGTTTTTAACTGAAGGAGAACTGCTATACACCATAATGTTGATTTCTGCCATACATCAGCATATGTTTTTGAAACTCTTAAAGTATCATCCATGTCTCTTAACTGATCTTGTGTGGTTTTAAATCAACTGGCCTCTCTAAGCTGAATTTCGGATGGTTCTTTAATATTATATCTAATAAACTTCTTTCAAATGTGTTTTGTCTCAGCAGGCAGTATTGTGCATTTTTTTCTAGTATTTTTAAATTTGCAGTATGTTCCTTAGCATATCTACCTTCTTATATTTCATTGCAATTTGTAAAATGATTTCTTGCTTTTCATTTTGCTATTGTCCATTCATCTCTGTGGATTATAAGCATACATATTTTAAATTATCATTATTATTTATTTATTTCAAATTGATCTGGAATGCATTTATCTTCCAGCTGTTACTCACCTCTTTGCCTTAGGGTTCAATTTAAATGTGCTTATAATTTTAATTTACAGACTTGCTTTTGGTTGAGAGGCGTGGTCAGTCTTTCCTTTGCCCTCACTTCACTGCTCTGCCCCTGAATTTGGGTTTTGCAGTCTCCTCTTTCCGCGTTTGCTGGGACCTGAGTGCAGGACTGTGGAGCAGGACCTCCTACCAGTGACTCTGGTTCAGTAAGTTTTTTCTCTTTCAAAACAGAAACAGAATTCCTGGGTTCTGTGACAGAAGATTCTCTACTTCTAAAAATATGTGAGTAATTATCTCAGTCCAGTATTTTTACGCAGCAGTACGTTCTGTGTGTGTGTGTGTGTGTGTGTGGCCAGTGATGGTAGGGATAGTTTGAAACAGCCCGTAAAGGTGATCATCCACTTGGAAGTTCCACTTCTGAACTTGGACCCTGTCATTGACATAGATGGAGTTTAGGCGGGTCAAGGTCACCACTCTCCTGTCTCTGGAGATTTCCGGCCCATGAGAGTTGTGCTTCTCTGGAGACATCGGATAAGGCGGCACCGCAGGGTCTTGAAGCGAGTCTGTGCGTCTGCGCGGGAGGCTGGGGCGCAGCGCAGCCACGTCTGCAAGTGTGGGATGTGGGGTGGGCGTGCGGGCCGGGGTCTGCATGAGCTCTTGAGCCACTGCCTCACACCCGCGTGGTTGGGCGCCGGAGACTTCTGGACCCTTTCCTTCCAAGCAGGAAGCACCCTGAGCCCTGCGTCCTGAGAGTCAGAGCAGCCTCCACCCCCAACCCAGACCCTCCCACCCCCACCCACCCAGACACCACCCAGACCCTTCCTCCCCACACACCTCCCATGCCCCCCACACCCAGACCCCCCGAACATCCAGGTCCTCTGCACCCACACCCTTTGGCCCCCTAATCCCGTCTACACCCAGGACCCCCCAATCAACCCCCGACACCCTGCATGCCAACCCCGAGCAGCAGGCTCCGTCCCTCTCGGCCTCGCTCTGCAGACCCTAAAGTGTCTTGGAGCCAAACCCACCTGTTAATAGCCCCCCTCCCTGC
>SJYQ01005011.1:193823-206918 GCA_006410935.1 Redunca redunca
AGCAGCCTCCACCCCCAACCCAGACCCTCCCACCCCCACCCACCCAGACACCACCCAGACCCTTCCTCCCCACACACCTCCCATGCCCCCCACACCCAGACCCCCCGAACATCCAGGTCCTCTGCACCCACACCCTTTGGCCCCCTAATCCCGTCTACACCCAGGACCCCCCAATCAACCCCCGACACCCTGCATGCCAACCCCGAGCAGCAGGCTCCGTCCCTCTCGGCCTCGCTCTGCAGACCCTAAAGTGTCTTGGAGCCAAACCCACCTGTTAATAGCCCCCCTCCCTGCGGGCCTCCCCGGGTGGAAGGCGGCGGGTCCCTGGCCCATCACGGGGAGGCTGTCACTGGCCCACCGGAGCCCCCGGCTCCCAGATCAGATTTGGTCTGATAACCACACCGGGGTGCTTGGGGTGGGAGGGCAGGACCGCTGGACTCTCGTCCTCACCAGGACACCTGGGCTGGGGACGCCCCGCCGCCGACTGTCCCGTGGAATGCCCCACGCTCGCGGACCCCGCCCCAGGCTGGGCTCGGAAGGCTGCCGAGGGGCCTGTCCTGGATGCGCTTGTCCCTGGGCCCCTGGTTCAGCACTACGCCGTCTGGGCGAGGCCACCCCAGGCAGACCTGTCCACAGAGCCCCCCGGGGCCAGAGCCCTCCCTGGTGCGCGGGGCTGGGGCCGAGTTACGGGAACATTCACCCGGAGAAGCCAGAGGACGCCCACAGAACTTTTCCACATGTGGGCCTCGGCAAACTGGAAGGACGTGGGAATGTTTATCCTGGATTAGAGGCCCTGGAGAAGTGACGAGATGACGGCATGCGAGCCTTCGGAGAGCTGGGCCTGGCTCACCGCGGGCCGCCGGCAGAGGCTTCAGAAGCCACCGCCCAGACCCGCCCGGGAACCCCGGGCTCCTCGACCAGAAGTGTGACCTGAGCCAGGGGCCCTGCGTGAGGCCTGGACGGCCAGGATGGCGGCTGCGGCAGCCACGATCTGACCGGGGCGCCGCGCCCGCAGGAGAGGCTGGTCACTTACTGCAGAGGGCGATGCTCCCTCGGGGGAGTTGCTTTCCTGAAACCTGTGACACAGCGGCGGCCATCTGGGTGGCAGCAGGGGTCTTCGGTGCCCTCTTGAGCCCTTCTCTGCCGAGAGGGCCTGAAGCCAACACTTTCAAATGTGAGCCAGTCTGAGGCCTTTAATCCAGACGCAATCCTTGCACTTAATGCTTCTGTGAACGCACAGCTCCTGTGTGGAGATGCTGCTGCAGCATTCGGCTGGGGCTGCAGTCTCCCAGCCAGTCGGGGTCCCGGGGCTCACAGCAGCGCCTGCGGAGGCCGGGGGAGCTGCTCGGCCCATGAGGCGGGGACCCCTTCCCCAGCCAGCTCTGCACCTTCACAGCAGGTGGAGACGCCTCGTGGTGGTGTCAGGAAAATCTAGTCTGTGTTTTTAAGGTTTCCTTCACCTCCCAAATCCTGTGGCCCACCTGAAGGATGGTGTATAAACAGAAGCAGATGCAGGGGATTTGCCGAGGGCTGGTGTGGGTATGGGCATACAAGTGTCTTCCGTAAGGAGTTTACAGTGTCAGGGTGGCGAAGGCCCTTAAGCTCCCAACCAGGCCAGTTTGCCGGAGTGCTGCCTGCGGGGGCGGGGGTGGGGGCGGGCGCGGGGGCTGAGCACTGGCGCGGGAGCAGCTGCTGTGTGTCTCGCGCGTCACAAATGGTGGCGGCGGCTTGGTCACTCAGTCGTGTCTAGCTCTTGCAAACCCCTGGACTGTAGCTCGCCAGGCTCCTCTGTCCATGGGATTTCCCAGCAAGGATTCTGGGGTGCGTTGACGTTTTCTTCTCCAGGAGATCTTCCTGAACCGGGGATCGCACCCGTGTCTCCTTGTGTCTCCTTTGTGCATGCTAAGTCCCCTCAGTCGTGTCTGACTCTTGCAACCCCATGGACTACAGCCCGCCAGGCTCCTCTGTCCATGGGACTCTCCAGGCAAGAATCCTGGGCTGGGTTGCCATTCCCTTCCCCAGGGGTCTGCCCAGCCCAGGGGTGGAACCAGTAAAGAGACGAAAGTCTCGCAGACGTTCGTTTGCACCCACATAGTGCGTGTCTAAGCAGTCCTCTACGACACTTGTCTGGCTGGCTGGCTGGCTTCCCTTAGTGTGAAGTGGATATTCTAGGTCCATCGTGTTGCTGCAGATGGCGTCATTTCATTCTCTATTATGGCTGAGGGCTATTCCATTGGATATATGTGCCACATTGCTCTGCCCGTGGACATTTAGGTTGCTTCATCCGTGGTCTTACCATTTTATTCTGCATTAGCCTCTAAGGTTTAGTACAAGGTTAAAAAAGGGGAAGAGAGTTGGAGAGGTCTCCTTTTGATTCTGTTCTGGCTACCTGAGAAAATCCAGAAGTATCATAGGATGAGGGGGTTCTAATAACGGATTAGAAAAGATCAAAGCCGCCGCATGACACTGCCCCCTAAGGAGAGGCCGCTCACCGACTGTGAGCAGACCGTCCGCACACTGCTCTCTCCTTGTGAGCTGTCACATTGGCAGTAATTGGACAGCACATCATTGACTATAATTTTAAAATGCTGCTTCAGAGAACATTTGAAAGTCTGTTGTCATTTGTAAATTTCTTCTTTTGATGGATGGGGCTGAACACTAAATTTTTTGTGGAGCTTTCAGACCTGCCCCCTCGTCCACTACCAGGTCTCCCAGAGCATGTGAGCAAGCGCCTCCTGGGTCCCTTCACCCCAAGACAAACAGCGGCTGTGCCGGAGGGCCTGGTGGCTGATTCATCCTGGCGTGGACACACCCGGGCTTCAATTAGGCCAGGACCCAGGGCCCACGGCTGAACGGTGATACGCCTCCTCTCCTCCCGCCAGCGGCGAGCTGGGGCCTCTCTCCCCTGGCGTCTGCTGCTGGGTGTGGTGTTAATGAGCCACACGCCCCCACCCCTGGCCGCATCACAGGGCCTGGAAGGTGCACCCCACCTCCGGCGTTCCTGAGCCCGTCACTTCCAGCGGGGATGTGGAGACGGGTTTTCTGAGGAGCTCAGACCTTGGGTCTCTGGAAGTGAAAGGGTTCAGCTGTCAGAACCATTTTTGTATCTAAGAGTTTTAAGCAAATTAGACTAAACACGCTTCCTTTGTGGTGTTTTCATTAATGGTCCTGGAAGCTCCAGCCTATGAAGCATGCTCGAAATGGAGACTTACTCGTGCTTGTTGCTCAGAAGAAATGCGATGATTTTTCTTTCTTCTCTTTTTGCAAGGATGCTCTGAGTTTGGGGGTTTATTTATGTTCAGGAAAGCCATCCAGTGAAAGGGCGGTTTGCAGATGACCACACAGGCAGCCCGTAAGGAGGCGGTGTCTTAGGCTGGATCCGCGCAGGAAAAAGAGCGCGGAAACGTGGATTTTATCGGCATGACGTCATGCCTTGCGTTTGGTTATTCTCGTTAATCACTTTCTCCTAGTTCCAGTCAGCTGAGGTCAGTGGAGGTCAACCGAGGACCTCACTCACAGGGTTCACCCCTGCAACAAGCAAGCCGGCCCTGTAATCAGAGCTCTCACAGCAGCTGAGGGCCGGAAGGGCCTGTCCGACTTCTGACGGGTCATCAGAGGACTGAGTGTGTGTGTCCGACCAGGCCTCGCCTGCTGCTTGCAGGCTGGTGCCCCCCCCTCTCTGAAATGTTTCCCTTCAGTTTGCACGTGGAGCTCAGTACACACCACGGCACCTCTCACATTCGAACCAAAGTGTAGGAGACAGGCCTGGCTGTCCCAGAGGAGGTGATACTTATATTCTAAAGCACGAGAATATGCCGTGTCTGGTTCTCAGCGTCTCTGACGTGGAGGCTGTTCTCATTCCCAGTGATGGATAGAACAGTCAGGGCGGACAGGATTCTGTAGCCTTGTCCCTGTTGGGCTTCCCAGGTGGCACTCGTGGTAAAGAACCCGTCTGCCGATGCAGGAGACCTAAGAGATGTGGGTTCGTTCCCTGGGTCAGGACGGTCCCCTGGAGCAGGACACGGCAATCTGCTCCAGCATTCCTGCCTGGAGCATCCCATGGACAGAGGAGCCTAGTAGGCTACAGTCCGTAGGGTTGCACAGAGCTGGTCTCAGCTGAGCGACTTAGCACACACGACCCCGTTGCCGGGCGGGAATGCTGAGGCAGGCGAGCTTGTGCGGCCCCACTAGGAGGGCACAGCACCAGGGTCGCGCCCCACCGCCGGACCCAGCCTGCACCCATACCGAACTCTGCCGCCTTCTCCCTCCACGGGCCGTGTAGTCTGTGTGGGAACAGCGAGAGTGCGAAGCTTCTAGAGAAACGTGAGTCTAGGGGAAAGCGGCTGTTTTCATATCTGTTCACACAATACAATTTTGTAGGCAGGGCATTGCGATTTGCCCCACTTGTCACAAACGTGGAAGACGGTTCTCAGTGAATGAAGAAACGAGTCTCAGAGCTTGTGGGAACAGTGACAAAAAGGAGCCGTTGCGAAGCTTGTCTCCCCAGGGGACATCGTCGAGGCACACGGAGGCTGTGTGATGGCCGTGATGTGGGGAAAGCAGTGAATAGAAACACGGAGCACCTCAGCAGCCTGCGCCGAGAGAAGCAGAGTCACAGTGGTGCGTGCACCGGGCGTGGGCACACGTCTGCCCTTGGAAACTAGAACCCGGCCTGTTTCCTGTGCTCCTCAGTTCCTGCTGGACTGACACCCCCACTTCTTTCACAGCAGGCTGTTAGGAATCATTTTGCAGGATTGCTCCCCTATGTGCACATAAGGGTGTGACGTAAGTCTTTTTAATGTTTCAGGCATTAAAATACCCAGAGGGTCTCTCGCTCCCCAGAGCCCACCACACGGTGTGAATAACGTTCCTCTCGCTCAGGGTCTCCTGAGCCCCTTTGCAGGCCGCGCCCCTTCCCATCCTGGCTCTGATGTCTGTCCGGGCGTGCCTCTTCAGGTGGTCAGATAGCTTGAACAGCGCCGTGTCGGCGCGTGTGCGGGTTCTGCCCCTCAGCCGGCACCGTGCGCCGCCTGCTCATGCTGCCGCGCCGCCAGCGGTGGGCTCCATCGTGCGGTCAGCACAGCTGGCACGCGCAGTCACCAGGTGCGGGCATTTTGGTCATCTGAGGTTTAGTCTGTTACGAATACAGCTACGGAAACATTCGTGAACAGCTCTTTGGGCCAGCATGTTTCTATTTTTCTTCAGTTCAGTTCAGTGGCTCACTTGAGTCTGACTCTTTGCGACCCCATGAACCGCAGCACACCAGGCCTCCCTGTCCATCACCAACTCCCGGAGTCCACCCAGACCCGTGTCCACTGAATCGGTGATGCCATCCAGCCATCTCATCGTCTGTCATCCCCTTCTCCTCCTGCCTTCAATCTTTCCCAACATCAGGGTCTTTTCCAATGAGTCAGCTCTTCGCATCAGGTGGCCAGCATATCGGAATTTCAGCATCGATATCAGTCCTTCCAGTGGACACCCAGCATTGATTTCCTTTAGAATGGATCCATACTTATATCTGAGATTTCCGGGTCATACGTTAAATGGATGCTTCACTTTGTAAGAAACCATTTGCACGTGACTGTGCAGTGTGGCATCCCAGCAGCCGTGAGTGTGTAAGAATGCCACTTGGTTCACAGTGAAAGTAGGACATTTATTATTTCATCCCCAGCTGAATATAAAACAAGAAGTGATCATGGACCCATTTCAGTTATGAGTAAATCTATGTGAATCCTTAATAGAACATGACTCGCTGAATTCCACTGTGAACTTAAAAATACTTCTTGATTAAGATTTATCCCCAAATGCACATTAGAAGGTCTAAGGTCTTAATTCACTACTTGAATAAGAGAAAATATTTTGTGTTGTTTCAGTAAATGCAGAAAGAACATTTATATCCACTACTGTTTAAGATTAAAAGGAACTCCAGCAATGTAAGAATGGCATAGGTTATTTGGCAAAACTCAGAGCCAATACTGAACATAAGGGGCAGATTTTGGAAGCATTCTCTTGATGATGGGGCACACGGCAGGAGCAGCCCCTCCAGCAACGTCTGACACGGTATTGGAGAGCGCGGCTCACATGACAAGGAGAGGCAGATAAGCGAGAGTGAAAGGGCGTGAAAGAAGGAAGAAGTCTGGTGTTTGCAGGTTATTTCATTCACTTAATTGGGAACACTAATACAGGAGAGTCCTTAAGCTGTTAGAACTAATGTGAGTTTTCATGGTTATTAAATGTAATAACTAGTAACATCAGTCAGGACACCAATAATAACTAACAAAACATAAATAAGATTTCCTTTTTATAGCAGATAACACTTGAAAATATCTGTGAGCTTAATCACACAAAAAAAGATCATGGGAAAAACTTGGAAACGCTGACAGACTGCATGGAGAGTCTAAACAGCACTTTGTACCCTTCCGTAATTTAAGTTACAGCCTCGGATTGTGAGGCTACCACGTCTTCACTAATTTTATCAAGTTATTGCAGTCTCAATCAAAATTCCAGTACCACTCAATGAGCTTATTCCAAAACACATATATTGGGAAAAAAGATACGTAAAAGGCTAAGTCAACTTCATATTTTCCCTATTAGATAATGAGAAATACTTCAAAACCATAAAAATGAAGACAATGTATTATTGGCTCAATAACTGAAATAAAGCCAGAGGAATATATAAGAAGTTTCAGAGACATTTGGGAACTTACATTAAATATGACACCACAGAACTGAGGGGAAAGGTAGATTATTTGGCACAATGTTTAAGGAAAAACTGGCTATTTTGAGAAAAATTAAGCTCTTTTTATTTAAGCACAGATACATCTAATGACGTAACTATTTAAATTTGAAAGGTAAAACTATAAGTAAGTACAGTAAATTACAGGGAAAGGGCATTGTGACCTATGCTTGGGAAAGACTTTTAAAACAGAACCTGGGAAGTATAAAACAGTGGACAAAAAATTTTGATGAATTTATTTTCATCAAAGTTAAAAGTTATTTTCGGTGATGAACACCATGACAAAGCTAATGGCCAGTAGCTGACGGCAGGCAACACGTGGAACGGTGACGCTTGGCGCTGGCTGCGTCTCGCAGGCACTGGGCTCTGGTGCTCTTGATTTTGCCTCACCCCATCCTAACTGTACGGATGTGAGAGCTGGACTGTGAAGGAGGCTGAGCACCGAAGACTTGATGCTTGTGAACTGTGGTGCTGGAGAAGACTCTTGAGAGTCCCTTGGACTGCAAGGAGATCCAAGCAGTCCATCCTGAAGGAGATCAGCCCTGGGACTTCTTTGGAAGGGCTGATGCTGAAGCTGAAACTCCAGTACTTTGGCCACCTGATGTGAAGAGCTGAGTCATTGGAAAAGACCCTGATGCTGGGAGGGACTGGGGGCAGTAGAAGAAGGGGACGACAGAGGATGAGATGGCTGGACGTGGGTTTGGGTGAACTCCGGGAGTCGGTGATGGACAGGGAGGCCTGGCATGCTGCAGCCCGTGGGGTCGCAGAGAGTCGGACATGACTGAGCGACTGAACTGAGCAGGACTGAGCTCAGCAGCTCTGACTCATCAGTAACTCCTTTCATTTCTGGTTTCACTTTGGTTCCTTTCGATCTTTCCGTTCTTTACTACAGTGCCTTATACCCTTTCAGGTTTCACGTTAAGCACATTGATGTAAAGACTGTGTATGACCCGACTCTGTTGTCTAAAGTCTTTGTGCCCATTTCTGATGGTTATTGTGTCCACCAGTTCTACTTGACAGGAAATCTTCAAAGGTGACCTTGATCACAGTTTATCCTTGAGGGTCTTGCATGACTTTAGTTAAAGCAGTGGTTGAAGAGGGCCTTGGTTTGCCCTGAGAAGTGCTCTGGGTCTTCCCAGCCAAGACCACATTTTTTTTTTTTGTAAGCCTCTTCTCTCGGACATCCTGTGTCAGGTAGCATGAGCTGAAACTGCGAGAGTAGTCCTGTGGTTATGGCCTTGCACGGCGACTCCCTTGCCTCAGGCTGAGGTAGGCTTGTCTCCGTGGGCATGCGGGTGGTCTTCCTGGTCCCCATTTCGCTTAGCGTCCTCCGCCCAGCTCCCTTCCCGGGATCCCAAGCCCTTGCCTTCTGCGTCCATGACCATTAGAGCCCTAGTCCCTCACCTTTTAAAAACAGAAACCAGCGATTTCCTGAGGCTGACAGAGTGTGCCTCATGGACTTACCACCCTGACTATCTGTCTTTTTTTCATTTTTGCCCTTATTTTCTTGCCTGCTCGACTATATATATTCCTGAATTGTGGGAAAACCTCAGACTTGTTACAGCCTTCACACTAACTGCCCTTGGGTTTGCAGCACACGCTGGTGGAATCAAACCCGTGCTTCAGGTAAAGCCAGACATCCCATAACACAGAATAGAATGCCTTTCTGCTGAGCTGGTCCAAGGTGGCCTTCTGTCCCGGCAGCCAGAAGAGTCGTCCGCGTGCCCCCTGTGCTCTCACGGCCACTTCCCAGGCCTCCTTGCAGATGAATCAGGAGCGTTTTCCTTTCCCTGATTCGGGGTTGCACTTTGCCGCCAGGCTTCAAAGGGACGCATCTCACGTTCGCGCAGCTTTTAAAACGCGTCCTCTGGAGCTCGCTCAGGCGCTGTCCTCCTGCAGCTCTGCTTTCCACGGGGCCCTGCACCCGCCCTGCCACGTCGCTTCTCTTCGGCCCCGATGGCACCTTGCTCCGGAGGGACCGGTGCAGGCGCCAGGGTTCACGCAGCGTATGTTCCACGTGCAGGGAAGACCTGACATTCAGAGGCTGTTCCCTCACTCAGTCCTGTCTGACTCTTTGCAGCCCCGTGGGCTGCAGCACGCCAGGCCTCCCTCCCTTCGCTGTCTCCCAGAGTCTGCGCAAACCCCTGCGCGCTGAGTCGGTGGTGCCGTCCAGCCATCTCGTCCTGCGTCCTCCCCTTCCCCTCCCGCCTTCAACCTTTCCCAGCATCAGGGTCTTCTCAGGTGAGTCAGTTCTCACCAGCTGGCCAGAGTGCTGAGCTTCAGCTTCAGCATCAGTCCTTCCAGTGAATATTCAGGGTTGATTTCCTTTAGGGTGGACTCGTTTGACACTGCAGTCCAAGGGACTCTCGAGTCTTCTCCAGCACCACAGTTCGAAAGCATCAGTCCTTCAGTGCTCAGCCTTCTTTGTGGCCCATCTTTCACCATGACTGCTGGAGAAAGACACTGAGAGCTTAACTCCTCCCAGATCTGAACGGCCTTCGGGCGGTCACGACCTCGTACACGTGTCCACTGGGTTTTGTTGCTTTCCCTTTTCTTGGTTCAAGAGTCTGGAAGTAGCAGCGGGACTGCTACCTGAAAATCACTTATATGGTTTCAAGATCAGTTGTAAGAAAGGATTATTAATGTTCTGAGATGTTATTGGTATGAGATTTGTAGCCGTGTTTTCCAGGCTGAGTTGTGTTTTTTGTGTTTTTTTAACCCCAGATATGTGTGGTTTCCCATCATCTCTGATATAATCCAATTCAAGAGAAATTCTAAAATAAACTTGACATATGCTCATGAGTATAGACTTATTTGGGGACTTGTGAATGAGAGCAGTTCCGTCCCAGTGTGAGAGCTTTCTTTCAGCTTTCTATCTGAAGTGAGAGCCGAGTTGTCCCTCTAGAACAGCCCACGTGCTCAGGCCCGGGTCTGTCAGCATCAGTTCAGGTGATCACGGTCACCAGGCCTTGGGCTTTCAGCCTCCAGACTGTGAGGATTCAGTTTTGGTAGTTCGTACACTGTTCAGTGTTCAGTGCCTTAAGTCCTGAGCTGGCCGAGATGGGGCATTTGTAAGGAGGGGGTCGAGGCCCTGCCAGCGGGCCTCCATTTGATTCTCGGCTCGAGTCTGCTCAGGACCCCTGGGGCTGGGTCACAGCACCGTCTCCAAAGCACCTCTGGTCCCAGGGCCGGGGTACCAGGGTTTTGTGTAATTTCCGCATCCCATGTGACTGTGGGAACTCTGAAGGCCCGTCTGCCCCACCACAGTGGACGTTGTTACTACGGCTGTAAACACAAGGAATACTGCAGCCAGGATCAAAGTCAGCTTGACCTTGAGACAGCTGGTGGAGTTGTTCAAATTCTTGACTGTAATACTGACGGGCGTAACGTGCTAACTCAGGAAGGAGGACCAGAAAGAGGTGGACGCATGAGGCCGGAACTGGGGCCCAGGCGGCTTGCTTGCAGGCGTGGTCAGGCCCAGCCCAGCCCAGCGCCGCTGCAGGGGCAGGGGCGCCCACGGCGCGGTGCTCAGCTGTGTGAGTGCGGAGCGGGCTCCAGGCCGGCCCAGACCCTGTGTCGCCTGAGAGGCAGGCGGCTGTCACGGCAGGACAGGCCAGCCTTCGTCGGATTCGCAGTTGCACTGTGAAGTCCAGGTGGCCTTAGACACAGCAGTGTATTAAGTACAGAATTTCATTGCAGATTCAAGGCCACTGCAGGCCACCTAGCAATGCCAGAGCTGCAGGCCTGTGCCCGGAGCAGCGGGAGTGGCCGCTGGCCGCACGGGGCAGAGGCTGCTGGCGCTGGAGCCTCCCGAGCTCAGGATCCTCCTCCCACAGTCACGGCCCCCTCCCGAGCTCACGGCCCCCTCCCGTAGTCACTGCCCCCTCCGAGGCCCCAGCCCCGCTGTCAGGGGACTTGGAAAAGGGGACACCCAACCCAGCAGGTTCAGAAGTGCCCGCCTGTTCAGGTCCCTCTGGCCCCTGCCATGGAAATCTGCTTCCACTGACAGAATGTTCAAGCTTAGAATATGTATTGATTTAGGCTGCACTGGTCTGAGCTGTGACACCAGAGACCTCTGGCTGCAGCATGTGGGGTCTATTCCCTGAACAGGGATCCAGCCCGGGGCCTCCTGTTGAGAGTGCAGGCTTAGATCCTGGACCACCAGGGAAGCCCCCCGCGTTGTATTGTTTAAAATAACAAAATCCACTTTCTTTGGGGAAAAGAGACAGCTGGGGCTCTGGGATGAGCCTGTGCTGGTGTGATGAGAACATGGAAGCCAGCTGGGGCCTTGGGAGGGGGGCCATGACCTCAGGTGGGGGCCGTGAGCTCGGGAGGGGGCCGTGAGCTCGGGAGGGGGGCCGGGGCCTCGGCGCAGCCTTGTGGCCTGGACTCACAGTGCCATGTGGAGCGGGGATGGGGTCTTGCCTGGCAGTGTTTCCTGGCAGGGACCCCGCTCAGGCTCCGCAGGGACCCTGGCTCGTGTGTTTGGCCCCCACATTTACCTGTTGCTGGAATTGTCTGGTAAAGGCACACCACTGTCCTGGTGAGACTGGGGCTCCAGCGCCCAGTGGTGTTCTTGGTGAAGCTCGGGGCCCCGCACGGTCTGGTCCAAGTTCCTCTCTGTTCTGACCGCATGGGCACGGGCCGAGGTTCGATCAGAGCATAGCAGTCGTTTCCGCACGAGCTCAGGCTGGGTGGACGCGGAGTCAGGAGATGGAGAAGGAAAGCAGAGAGCAGGCGGAGAGCAGGCATGGGGGGACCATCCCTGTGCTCTGCTCTTCACCCCCCACCCCCACGCCCCGCCAAGTTCATGTGGTGAAGCCCTGCCCCCGCTGTGGCTGAATTTGTGGGAAGAGCTGATTGAGCCCCAGGGTGGGGTCTGCCCCCGTGGGGGTGGCCTCATAGGAGGAAGAGGGCCTCCAGCGCAAGAGGGGCGGAAGGGCACGTGACCGCATGGTGAGCGCCCTGGCGGCCAGATGGAAAGTGGCCTCGGCAGAGCCGAGCTGCGCCCTGACCTTGGACTTGAGCCTCCGGCTGCGTTGTTACCCCCGACCCTGACCCCAGTCTGTGGGCAGCTGGAGCCCACAGGCATGGGGCCGAAGGCTGGCTGGCCTCTGCTGAATTTGCCCCTGGAAACACAGCCCCAGGGAGGAGCAGGGTTGGGGGGCAGCCAGGCACCCGGCTCTGGGTCCTGACCCAGCCTCCTGCCCCTGCCAGGCAGGCATGGGTGAGGGCAGGGGCATGGGCCTGTGGAGTTCTGGTCCCCTCCATGGGCCGCCTCCTCCCAGTGACCTCAGGCCCCCACCAGATGCTGCTGGTCCCTGAGCTCTGTGGTTGTTTGGGATCGTGGGACATGGAGCCAGACGCCCTGTCCCCTCTGGCTAGTGTAGACGACTGACTCTGACCGTAGCTCTCACAAATGTTAGAATGGCCCTGGAATGCAGTTTGGATTAATCAAGGGTAAGCACAGAACGTGCTGCACACATAGGCGCTTTTGCTCTGTGGTCTGTAAAATGTCAGTAAGGAAAATGTCTGCCATGAGCGGGTTCTCCTGCAGGCTTCTCATGTAATAGAAGGGGATGGAAGCCACGCGTGTTTTGTTTCCATCGCAGCTCGTCACAGCCACCTTGGACGGCAAGCTTCAGCTGTTTCAGGCCCAGTGATGCTGACCCACGGGCTGGGCACCGCCTGGGGCTGGGCACCGCCTGGGGCTGGGCACCGCCTGGGCCAGAGCGTGGCCTGAGTCTGGGTCCTCGTCCTGAGAGAGACCAGCAGTGTCTACACCACCCAGCCGTCTGAGGCACCCTCACAGCCGCAGCCTGCTCACTCCTTGCTGGGGATTCCCTGCCCTGGAAAAATGGAAATGGTCTGCGTAGAATTTGGTCAAGTTAAAATAGAATGTTCTTCAATAAAAAATAATCTAGAATTTCTTTCATAGTTTAGTCTTTGCAGAGAGAGGAGGATGACAGAGACAGGGACAGAGGGCCTGAGAGTCTGATGGGGAGGGGGAGAGGGAGGCTCCACCGGGCTGCTGGGCTGCCTGGCCTTCTAGAAGGTGGATGTGCCGGGGGAGGCAGCCTCTGCTGGGGCCTCCACCCTCACACCCCCCGTGGCTTCTGGGCTCCCCCCACCACCGGAGGACTGTCCAGCGGGGACAGCGTCCAGGCACCCTCACAAGATTCCTCAGAGATGTACCTGCCTCCAGAGACCCCAGAGCCAAGCCTTTCTTGAGCCCCAGAAGAATCAGGATGCCTCTAGAACTCTTCAGATACAAGCGCCCAACAACACAAGGCCGTTCATGGGGAAATGCCCCAGGAAGCTGTAGTGTTCCCCATCCCACCAGGAACCCGCTGGCCCCC
>SJYQ01005011.1:206936-221251 GCA_006410935.1 Redunca redunca
CCACGCCCCCTGCTCCCCGGAGACCGACTGCCCCCGCTCCTCAGAAACACCCGGGGCTGATTTCCTGGACTCTCCTGCAGTTTCATTGACCAGAGATACACACATTTCTTCTTGCTGTTTCCAAGGAGCAAAATTTTAGAATAAGTAATTTTAATTTTTCAAACATTCAGAGTTATCCAGACATTTTAATCCATTTATAGTAACTATATTGTTCTTTGTTAAAATAACATTACCTTAAAACTAGTTTAAAATAAGTAAGTGAAGCGGTCTATGGGCAAGTGAGCTCATGGAACCTTGTTTAATATTCTTAATTTCAACTACCTCATTTAAAATTTTAACTTTTCATATCACCCTTAATTCCGACAAGATGCCCGCTGAGCAGGAGTCGCCGTCTTTCTCTGCGCGCAGCTTGCTGTGTTAACTGCAGTCCCGCTGCCGCGCAGCTGCCGCCAGCGCCCACCTCGGACGCTCCTCGCGAAGCTGGCATCCTGTCTCCGCTGAGCTCTGACTCCTGCCAGCCCCAGCTCTGGGCCCGCCGTTCCAGTTCCCGCCATCCGGCCGCGGCGTGACCGCCCCAGGGCCCGTGCGTGCGTGCACTCGGGCGGCGCTGGCCGCCTCGTGACCGGCTTCCTCCACCGAGCCCACGAGGCGGGTGCCTGTGTGCTGTCGCACGGGCCAGGGCTTGCGTCCGGTTCAAGGCTGAGCGCTGCTCCTCCCTCGCCTGGATGGACCACGCTTCTCTTGTTGGTTCATCCGTTGATGGACACGTGGGTTGCTTCCAGCCTCAGCTGCCCTGAGCCGCGCTGCTATGAACACTGGCTTCCGAGTGGCTGTTTAAGAATCGCTGCCAGTCCTGGATAAACACCTGGAGGTGGCGCTGCTGGGTCGGCCATGTGGCAATTCTTGTTTAATTTTTCTGAGGAACCTCAAAGCATCTGTACCATTTTGCATTCCCACCAACGGTGTACCAGATTCTATTGGTTTTAACATGCCAGTTTTGTATATGGCTTTTTATATTAAATGTTAGTTTCTGTTATATATTGCTTTCATTTTTATATAAATTTTTCCAACAGTCCTGACTGCAGTTATACCAAATGTGACTTTAAGAAAAATACATTTTAAATTATTTAATGTGAATAATAGCTAAATAATATTTTAAAGAAAAACACTGACATGGAGATTTATCAAGGGAAAATGTAGGACAAAGTAAATTTGGAAAAGCTGCTGCTGAGATAATAATGGCCGTGTCAGACGGAAGGGCGAGAATGTCAAGAATTACTTACATAGGAGTGGATGAACTAATGAGGATAATTATAATTTTGTGACTTTTGTTTGAAAATTTTTGATTCTTTAATCTTGATTTTTCCAGATTTAAAGAAATCTCTTAAACTAATAACAAACGATTTGGTAAAGTATAACTTTGTGAACAAAGATGAAACATTTATCTTTTTTCTCTCTACCTGATCCCCCTAGAATTAGAAAACTCTCAGTATTCTTATTTTTATGGCAGGATAGTTAAGTTGAGTAAGAATGTTCGTGCGCTAAGTCACTGCAGCTGTGTCCGGCCCTCTGTGATACCGTGGACTGGCCTGCCAGGCTCCTCTGCCCTTGGGATTCTCCAGGCAAAGACGCTGCAGTGGGTTGCTGTTCCCTCTTCCAGGGGATCTTCCGGCCCCAGGGATTGAACCCTCAGTCTCTTAGGTCTCCTGCATTGGCAGGTGGGTTCTTTACCATTAGTGCCACCTGGGAAACCCATTCTTCTTGTAACAGGGCACAGTTGGAAACATTGTTTAATTACCAGAACTTTGACTAGCAAGTGTTGAGAATGTGTGCAGACTCAGATACCACCAGACAGTTTGCAAAGCCAGCCTGATAGTTTACTGGGTTCCTGGCAGCCTTATCAGGTGAGTAAGGGAGGTCACTTCTGGGCAGGTACAGGAAGTTCAGGATATTTTGGGGACCTTGAGAAGAGAGGAATTAACCCAAATCTGTAAGTATCACAAACAGAGTCTAATGGTAAATTCTTGGCTTGGCTTCGTAGCCTCCAGAGGCTTTAAGTTCAACCTGAGATTCCTTGTGAGAAGACTCTGCAAAGCAGACGTTAAAGAACCAGAACGGTCAGTTGGAATACTTGCTGCACTTTCAAGAATCATCAAGCCAGTTTATTGAAACTACGTTTAGTTTGTAAACAAATTAGTCTCATTATGTTTTCTTCATAGAAATGGGGAGAATCATAGGAAGGAAACATGTTTCTGTAGAAGGTCTACTGTACAGTTGTGGATATCAGACTCTAGTTCTGTTCATTGTATTTGAGATTCTGGTTTTGGACCTGTAAACTGGACTAGATCCAAAATTTTCCCTCTTTCCTCTAATCTCCAAACTAATGTTCCCAATTTGTCTCCCACCCTCTGACTTGGAATCATTGAGAACTAAAATGCCCTTTTCCTGAAGCCATGTGAGCTAAAGTTGGGTGATCTGATACAAACGTAGAGAAGTCACAGCGGCTCGTGTTGCCATAGCAGCTCCGTGCCTGTCGCTGTGTGGTCACTCAGAAGGACCCCAGAGACGTTCAAGCTGCAAACAGACGCTGTCAGGTTGTTCCTGCAGGCCTTACTCCATCTGAAGGTGCTTCAGACCCAACATCTAGAAGTCTTGACTGGCGGCCTTAGCACTCCACAAACGGCACTAGTGACTGTTGCAGTCAGTAAGCCTTGTTTTTCCTTTGTTTCCATGGAAGCACTTCTTATTAAGTTCAGTTCGGTTCAGTTGCTCAGTTGTGTCTGACTCTTTGCGACCCCATGGACTGCAGCATGCCAGGTCTCCCCGTCCATCACCAACTCCTGGAGTTCACTCAAAGTTTACCACTTATTAATAAAACCCTTGTGCAGGTGTGTGCACCACAGGCCCAATGTGGGGGTCCGCCTGCACCGCCACTTCCTGAAGGGAGACACAGCCTCTGAGCTGACCTGCTCTCAGGCAAGGAGGGTGAGACCACCCACCAACTCAGAACAGGTCCAAACCTGCTTACACCAGGCGGCCAAGACAATTTAGTGTTCACAGTGTCACCCAAATCTTTGACCAGATTCCTTGGGCCCCCAAGGTCACTGACTGAGCTTTATTGCAGGACCCTTTAAGTTTGGCACAGTTGTCACAGATCGAATTTCAGACTCCCATCTGTGTAATTACAGGGCTTGCGACTAGAGTCCTGTTGAGATCCGTGCTTCCTGAGTTGCAACGCCCCCTCCCCCGACTTCGTGCATAAGCTGCTTGGGTGGTCCCATCCTCACCACCTCAGCTGATTCTGACGTTACAGGGTGGGCTGAGCCTAACAGGTGGGATTGTTCTTCTTTGTAGTGCAAGTGCCTGATTTCAGCTTCGATTGCCAAGACTCTCACCTCAAAACGGGCATCAGCTTCAAGGATGGCTTCCTGGGAAAGGGCCAGCCCACCTCCCCCGCGGAGGTGCCACTGTTGGGAAGATCTTGTTTGGTTTCAGTGACTGGTCATTGGACCCCTTGATTCATTCTCACTTCCTGCATTTTAAATTCCTGCTCTTATGTTTTAAATCCCCCGGTAAAGAGGGAGCCCAGGAAAACCCCAGGTCCCCAACCGGAGCCCCAGTAAAGGTAGGACCACAGGCTTGTCCTCACAGGACCCTTCTCTCCCTCCCTCCTTCCGTCCGTCTCTCCTTGCCCTGGCCTTGCAGTGTGGCACCAACTGTGCCGTGTAATTCCAGGTCCTATAAGTAATGAACCTCTAGTTTTCGAGTTTCCCAATAGCAGCGCTCAGGGGTATCTTGCAATCATAATGAGAACCACAAGGGCTGGTCCAGTCACAGTGCCTGTTATTGACAGGCTGGAACTGGCTCACAATAGCTATTAAGGTTCCTTTTCGGTATTTGAAAGATAAAATGACTCATGTTATGTGGCATATGTCATGGGTTTGCACAACTTTTGGCATACCATATCTTTCTAAACAACAAAGCAAGAATGTGATTGTGGTCCACCCAAGCCTTGCCGCAGAGGGGGTGGTCTAAACAAATTCTGGAATAAACAGTTTCTGCTCGGTTATGACATTCTGTTTAAAGGCATTCTTTCAGATGTGGGAGTGCATTCCTTTTCATTAGTAGAAGTGACTTTGGATTTTGGACTTCGGGAGGAAGGTGCCTGGTGTTTTCATAATAAAGGTTCTGTGATTAGTGTTTTGCAAGTGGTTGACAGACAGACAGTGGAAAGGATGAAATCTATGTGGCGCGCTGACACCTACAGATGCCTCAGTTGGAAGGAGGGGTTCAAGTGGGGTGCAGACAACTCAGCGTTTGAAAGGATAGCTTTTCAGATATCAGGTAGCAATCTTGGTGCCGGTACTATTAGACTGAACCATATTAAATTACCAGTATTTGCTAGATTGGTGCGCTTATTGTCCGAGTGACCGCCTCTTCTCTACGTCTGCTCCCTTTCTCAGGGAGCGCGGCGGTCAGGGTGTCCACCCAGTGACCTGGGTGCCTGCAGGCTGCGAGCCACTGTGGGCACATGGCGGGCTACGACCCCGAGGTCATTGACAGCTGTCACGTGCCATCTGAATTTCAGCCGCAACTGTTCACAGAGAGGCGCTCCAGGTTGGGCCACTGTGCACTGAATTTGTAGTTTCCCATCTGGATAACAAAGCAAGCTATTGGCAGGAGGAAAAGGAAAATCTCAAAAACGCAACAGAATGAGTGTGCAGCTCGCAGTTTTCTCTCTGAAATGCAAGACTCAGCGAAGACGCCTTCCACACTTGGAGCTTGGTCTCCTGTGGGCTCAGCGTCGCCGTCCTCTGATGCAGTTTTGCCGGTAGTGCTCAGCCCTTGGTCTGCGCACACGAGCTGCGTCCCCACGTCTTCCTGGGAGTGCCTCAGGCTGACCCCTACCCTCAAACTGCTCTTGCCACCTGTCTGATGTCCTCCTGCCCTCCTGCCGCAGCCTTTTACAGGACAGCCTTCAAACGTCCAGCAGCCTCGTCTTCTCCAGGGAGGACCCTGCTTTTGTAGATTACAGATACTTACTAGCTACCACGAAAATGATCAACTTTCCACTGAAGAACTGACACTTTGCTTTTGGATCTGGAGGGGCCCACGTGATGCTGTGACAAGTTCCCGCCACATCAAGTAACATTCCAGCTATAGTAAACAAGCCCTGGGTGGCTGAAACACAACTCAGATAGGTGAGAAAATATGAACATGAAAACCTTCCTAAGTGAAACCACACTGATTTACTTTCTACTGCAAAACAAGCAAAGTAGCATGTTTTTTTCAAAGATGTGGAATGCATCCATGCAGTATGCTCTAGCTGTTTTAAATGAGACTACATGAGATGGCTGGATGGCATCACGGACTCAATGGACGTGAGTCTGAGTGAACTCCGAGAGTTGGTGATGGACAGGGAGGCCTGGCATGCTGTGATTCATGGGGTCGCAAAGAGTCGGACACGGATCAGCGACTGAACTGAACTGAACTGATGTTTTGAAAATTTGTGGGTGAGATAACTAAGTTAACCATTTTTCTTTCTGAATGGAGAAAACCTTTTATCTTCAAAAGACAGCATTTAGGAAAATCAATAAGCAAGTCACAGAATGGGAAAGAATGTTTACAGTACACGTCATACTAAAAGCTACTGTCTGCATAGCATAAAGAATTACTATGTTGTTCAGTCGCTAAGTCATGTCTGACTCTGGAACCCCATGGACTGCAGCATGCCAGGCTCCTCTGTGTCCACTATCTCCTGGAGTTTGCTCAAATTCACATCCATAAAAGAACTAATATAATTTATTGTAAGAGATAAACAGCCAAAAACGGGCAGAGTAATTGAACAGTCACCTCAAGAAGATACACGAATGGCAATATGAAAGGGAAAATTGCTCAATACCATTAATCATCAGGGAAAAGCAATTAAAACCACAATGAGATCTTTCTACACACTCACTAGAATGCCAAATAACTTAAAAAGACTGACAAGCGTTGTCAAGGATTTGACCATAACTCTCAAATACGGCCAATAGAGTGTAAAATGGAATGGCTTAGGGAAATATTTGGCACTTTTTAAAAAAGTTAAGCACACATTTTCCCTGTGTCTCAAAAATTCCACTTCCAGATACTCATCAGAGAGAGAGAACGCACATGTCCACAGAATGCCTTGCGTGGGGATGTTCACAGAAGCTTTGTCACAGAATCAGAACTAGAGTGAGCCCTGAGTCTCCCCAGGACAGTGGAGGCCCTCTGGCTGTGTACACAGGGCACACTTCTCACTGATAGAGGCGCTCACTTCTGACACACAGTGACATTGATGGATCTCAACTATTATTATCCCAAGTGGAAGAAGCTGGAGAGAAAGGAGTACACAGTGTATGACAATTTACAGGAAGTCCCAGAAGGATTCAACCAAGCCTGTGACGAGGAATCCGATGGCATCCAGGCCTGTCTGGGGCGGGACAGAGGCACCTTCTGGGGTGGCAGACACGCCTCCTGTCACCCACGTGGGTTCCTTGAGTGAACGCGTGTTTTAGAACAGAACATGCCACTGTATGCAGTGTTGTTTCAATAAAATGTTTCTTAAAAGACAGATGCAGATGTGTGTGGCTATTTCCAGTACAGGCTGGGCAGTGGATGTGATAGGACAGCAATATCAGCAGCAAACTGGGTCCAACCTGCTGCTGCACCACCCACCCCTACTCAGCAGCGCTCCTCCTGCACCCGTGGGCTCCCGGCGCTGCTCTGGGGCCTGGGGCACGCGGTTCGGGGAGGTGCTCAGTCCTGAGGACCCCCGCCTCCGTCTCGGGGGACTTTGGTGGCATCAGAGCTGCTCGCTGGGGGTGGCTGGGCTCATTCCTGCAGAGCGACGGCTGTCCTGGAGGTTTTCTTCCTACAGCCCACCGTTCAAAGCCAGAGCTCCAATCCCAATAGGTGCAAGTGTGAAAAGTAGATACTGATGAGCCAGCCTTCTGGAAGAGAAGCATTCTTAACCCTGGCGCTGGCATCGTCTGCCTCTTTCTCTGCTGCTCCACTATCACTGCGGCTTTGGGGCACACACGGGCCTTCCCGCAACAGCTCCTGCCCCTCGGTTCGTTTACAAAACTGGACGGACATGAGTGTACACACCTCCTTCTCCTCCGTCCCAGGAACGCTGTTCTAGGTTGGAGGGTCCACCTTTCTGTCCACATCCTCCAAGCCCCCACTCTCCTGTGTGTGCATGAAGACTCCCCTCCTCCATCTGCGTCGTCGTCTTCCTGATGTCTTCAGCCTTTGATGCTGAAGTGCTGACTGGACAACGTTCGGGTGAGAGGTGGCAGGGCTGGGCCCTAGGAGTGTGTCGCTTACACGGGCCCTTCAGAACCACAGTCCTGCAGGCGCTGCCGGGCACAGGACTCAGTGTGGCCCAAAGGCTTTTTGTTTCCACGCTGCCCAGTTCCGTACTGAGGTTTCTCTCCCCTATTGCAGTAGCTCAGATAAAGTCTGTCTTGCTGTTTTAGCAAATGTGCAGCACATGACATACATATATATAATAATTTAAGTACACATAACATATTTGTGCAATATCCAACTGATGTGGTCAAAGATCACATATATCCTGTGGTCTTTTTATTTTCATTTCCTTAATGCCTGCTGGATATTCCCATCTGTCAACCCCAGAAACAGCTCAGACTGACATCACAAGCAGGGCTTGTTCTCTGTCACCTCCAGCTGCCTTCTGTTCAGGATCCTGTTCTGTCGGTGGCCTCATCACCCATCCGTTCATACTAGCTAGAGACCTTGGAAGCCCCTCTGACGCCTCTGTGCTGGGCCTCACCTCCTCTCCATCCACATCTCAGTAAGCAAACCTGTTTTAAGAGATTAGTTCAAAGATTATCAAACTGAATGTAAGGAGCTGGAGACGGGCTCATCCACTGAGCAGCCACAGCAGAAGTCGCCGTGTTTGGGTGAAGTGAGGCAGAGAGAATCGGAGCGATGCCTCCTTCGTGCTCTCGAGAGGTTCGCATCTGACAACGCGGAGACAAGACTGATCCAGATGACTGTCGAGTCGGAAAGCTCCTGTTGCAGATGGATGATTCTGTGTGTAGACATTAGTAATTGTTGATAGCCCAGTGGAATCCCTGAAGAGACATTCTTGGAAGAACATAATTTGTCCTGAAGGCAGTACCGTAACAAGTATCTGGATGGGTATCAAAAGCAGAGTGTTTGACACAGATGAGGTCGATGGAAACCCCACCTGCATCTGTCCGACCACGAGTCCTGAGGGTGCAGTCAGAGGAGATGGGAGGCTGAGAACCAGGAGTTCATTCTGGAAACCTGAGGTTCAAGGAGTACACAGTTTTAATCACAGAAAGAAGCTCTGTGTATTAACAAAATATTCCTGTAGCTCTTAATTCCCACACTACAAATGCTATCTAAATGGTGAATTAGTAAAATCCAAGCCATACTGGTCCATCTAGTTTTATCTTTATGAGAAGAAACAAAATCTGAAGACCACTCTGGAATTTTAAGATGCCTGACTGCTTAACGAAGTTTAACCAAGTGTTTTAAAGCAAAAGAACGAGTTAAGAAAAAATAAAAACATTTTGTGAGAGATTGTTTGCAGATTTGTTTATGATAGTATTGACTTACAAAAATTGTTTCACTTAACTGACATATGTGAGGTTCAAAGTGCATATAATGAAATGTATTAACATGTAGTGAAAAAGTTCACAAATGTAAAGCAAAAGCCCGGCTTTGGAAAAGTAATGTTAAAGATGACTTTGCACTCAGGTGTAGTTGGTGTTACAATTTGAAGCCAAAAGAACAAAATTCATAGAGAAATATCTGTGTATTCATGGGGAAGAGTTTCATTATTTTGAAATCCTTGAACTTTAAAGATCCACTGAATTATAGATATTCATTTGCACTTTCAAATTTCAACTGCCTCTGTCAATGAGAGAAAAAAAGTAAGTTCATAAATGATCGCACATTTGAAGTCTATTTTAATGAGAGCAACTTTTCCAATTTTGTTTAATGGCAAGACGGGACATTTAGTCAATTAGTGGAAGTGATAACTTGTCTGCTCAGGAGAACAAGGACTGTTGTTTGTTAACCAATGGTGATTATCAGAATGATTCAGTACAGATTCTGACTCAACAGATCGCTGTAGCCAGTTTATTTGCAAAGCCTGATGTAAATGCTATCTGCAAGAACACACTAAAGTTTTCATTAAAGTTTGAGAAGGTAGTTTTGGAAGAGTCGTTCATTCTCAACATTCAAGAACGTCGTGAATGTTTAAACTTTTCTTTCAAGATCGTAGAATATAAGGAACAGAGGAACGAGCTTTTGATCGCCTTGCCCACTCAGATGCTCCCGTGTCCCCCGGGTTGCCGCCAAATGCCAGCTGGACAGGTGTTTCTGTGTTGTGGCTGTGTGGGAGCTTGGGAGCCCAGAGGTGCTGGCAGAGGCCAGGCCCTGCTCGTGGCCTGCCCCCGCCTTCACGGCTCACCTGATCCTCCTGGCTGGGATCTGAGCCACGTCCCTGAACAGTCATCCTTGCCCCCACAGCCCCTCGGCACCTGAGAGCCCCACGCTTTAGAGCTCACCCAAGCCGGTGCCCCCAGGCCCTCCCTGTCCGGGACCCAGACGGCCGCCATCAGCTCTGTCCCCGTAGCCTGTGCTGGACGTCACCACCCTGCATCTCCGGCTGCTCCATGGGGCAGTTCTGCTTTGCGGAGTAGCGGGGTCCTGAGCCCGGCCCTCCTCGCAGTCCCCCTGCACACACGGGTGAGGCCGGCTCTCTGGTCTTCAGACCCCATGGTGTTTCTCTAAACGGCAGGGCCTGCTCGTGAGTAAACCACACCCATGGTGAAGCCACACGTCTGAAAACAGACTTGGGGGGCAGTGTGGGTAGCAGAGGGGGTGGGGCCCCTGACACTGCCACCTTTGCCCTCACACCCACCCCGCCGTGCGAGGACTCGGGCTCATGAGTTCATGGAAGTGAAACTTTCCACTTGCCCAGCCCAGGTCAGGGGTTCAGCCGTCACCTGCTGCCGCTGGACTGTGCGGGGCCCCAGGGGCCGCAGGCAGCCACGGCCCCACCTCCGGCTATAGCCAGGAGGCCCTGGGCCAGACCCCTGCTGGGCGGGAGGGCAGGCCGAAGACAGGTGCAGGGGCTGGCGTGGGAGCCGCGCTCTGAACAGTCCGCCTCGGCCCTGGACTCTCACATGTGGTGCAGGGAGGGTTCCACGCCGATGACTAATCTTGTTTTTAAATTTCCATTTGTAATAACAACAACAGTGCCTAACACCAGACAGTACTGCTGGGTGCTAGGCACCACTTAAAGCGTGCTTCTGTGCACAGTGACCTCATCCAGGCCTCCTGCCTATTACTGACCCCATTTTACAGCCAGGGAGACAGCCTGAGGATGGTGCCTGCGGCCTGAGACCTAGACGTGGAGCCAGGACAGCCCCGATCCAGGGTTGAGGCTCGCAGTCACGAGGCAGAGCGGGGACCCCAGAAACATCTCCAGTAAGCATGTATTAGGGATTTCCTGATGGCGGAGGGAGCCATAGGCTCACTTCAGTCACACTGAAGTTTTCCAAAGCCAGCAGCGTTAGAAACTTGAGAACTAGGCCTCAAAGCTAGAGTCAGCGTATGACTCCTCTTCTGATGGTGACTTGGTGTTGTTCCATCCTCCCAGCTCCTGTCAAACATGATAGGCTTGGGCTCTCTGTATGTGAAGATGCTCACAGGGACAAGCCCAGCCTCCCTGGGTGCCCAAGCCCCTTCTAAGCAGCAATACACCTAATTGTCGCCTGAGGCTACAGGGGAGGATTGAACCGGGCTCCCCGGTTAGTCCCGACTCTCCTGGCAGAGAGGGGGCAGAGGACGAGGTGGGGCAGCAGGAGCCTGTGCCGGCTGAGCCCTCGACCCGAGACCGACAGTGGAGCTGGGGTCTCGCCCCGGGAGGCGCCCGCCCTCCAAGGCTGGCTGCTGCTGTGCAGGTCCTTAACCTTGTCACCCTCAAGGCTGCAAAGTCTAAACCACCGCAGACCAAGGCCTGCCCTCCCCTGAGGACGTGCTGCTCCCCCGAGGGTGCTGACCTCAGACCCGGGTTTCCCAAGTGCAGCTGGGATGCGGGCAGTCCCTTGGGCTCGGCAGCATCACTGCGCTGGGCGGCCGACAGGACACCTAGAAACACTTCTCCAGGTTCATAAGGAAGCCCATTCATACTGGGGGCCCCTGGTGCCGTCCATCGGGGTCATCTCTGCTGCCAACACCCTGAGCCACAAACACGGCTCCAGGAGGAGAGCAGGATATGAAATCTTGAGTGACCTGGGAACAGGGTAGAAGAGGGAGAGGTAGTGGTGGGTGGAGGACACTTGCAGACACGTGTGGATGTGGTTTTTTATTCCAGTGATCTTGGCTGTTACCTGAGTCTAAATTATTAGCCTCAGGAGAACATACTGTGAGGACACAGGATGGCATCCCACGAGATCCACGCCAACAGAAGTGACTGACACCGTTATGGGGACAGCAGAGGCTCAGAGGCAACATCGTGCCTTTGTTCAGTGTCAGCCTAAGTGTCCTGATCACATGCGGAGAAACCAACAAACGGAAGGCCGAACTGGCGCTTTGTGCAGCCGACTCCTTCAAAGGCATTCTGCTGCTGGGTTCGTGTCTGAATGTCCGTTCCCGCACCCAGAAACACTCCCAGCTGATCATGGAGCTCCTAATTCTACTAATAAGACTCACTTTGAAGTTGAAACTCCAATACTTTGGCCACTTGATGCGAAGAGCTGACTCATTTGAAAAGACCCTGATGCTGGGAAGGATTGAAGGCAGAAGGGGACGACAGAGGATGAGATGGTTGCATGGCATCACCAATTCAATGGACATGGGTTTGGGAGATCTCCGGGAGTTGGTGATGGACAGGGAGGCCTGGCGTGCTGTGGTTCATGGGGTCGCAAAGAGTTGGACAGGACTGAGCGGCTGAGCTGCTCTTTTGAGTTTATAATAACTACTGTAGACGGGGACAGCTCTGTGGCAGAGGAGCTGGGAGCCTGGCTTGGGCGTGTCAGTCAAGTGTCTCCCGTGCTGTGTTGAGCTATTTCCTGTCCCTGTTCCTGTGGTGGCTGTTTCTGTAGGAACTGTCTCCGAGGCATCCATTCTTTCTGTGGGTCTTTAATAAGCCCCTACCAGGCCCCAGAGGCTGGGGACGAAGGGCTGTCCATGCTCGACCCCCTCTTCCTCTCACACATCAACGTATCCAGTTCTCCAGAGATCCTGCTGGCGTGGCCTCCACAGGTGTCCTCAGTCTGGCCTCACAGGCCCCTCTCACTGCCGTGGGCCAACCAAACACTGATGCTTGTCACTGAGCCCCTTCCCAGGCCTCTCGGCGGCTCCTGCCCCACAGAAGACAGGCTGGTGCTCACATCCCTCCTGTTCTCCTGGGCACACGCTCCTGAGCCCCAGCTCTCCTGAAGGTAGGCGCGGCCCACGGCTGCATCTGGGCCAGGATATGGTAGGGCGACCACACTCCTAGACTGACTTCTACAGCCCCAGGGACACAACTCCTGTTTCTGCCCTTCTGCAGCTCAGACCAGGGGACCTGGGTGACAAAAGGGACCTGGTCCTGAAACAGGACTTGCAGGAAAGCCACTCATCTGGAAAGCCGGTTCTGACCCATAAACACACAGTTGGCCCCACACCATTGCTCAGCTCTGACACCAGCTGGAGTAGTCTCGGGAGCGCTTACGGAAACATCTCATCTCGGGCGAGCACACCAGGCTTCTTCCAGCCGCCCTGTCTCCCTGCACCCCACAGCCAGGCATGAGCCACTCTGCTCAGTTAAGGGAGGACTGAGCAGAACGGTGATGTTACGAATGTGTTCACTCCCTCTGAGGGCTTCATCTGACCCCGGCTGCTCACGCTGTGAACTGAGAAGGCCTGAGCGTCAGCCACACAGCTCAGATTTCCTGACCTGCGTCCACAGCACGAAGGCCACAGGAGGGGCTTTGGGAAGGAGATCCTGTGATCACAGGTGTGTGGGAGGTGATGCCCATCTCTTTCTAAAGAACTTCGACACTAGTGGTGGAGAGTGTCCGGAACTGTGTCACGGCCCCACAGTCTAGACGTTCCTGTAAGCCTTCTGACGCGACTTACCTTTCTTTCCCTGGCCCCTTGTGTTTGGTTCTTTCATAGACTGTGAGGCTGTGCAGGGGAAGGTGCAAAAGACACGAGAGAGAGAGAGAGAAGAGACAGGCTTCCTCCTCGTGAAAACAAACGCATGCTTAAGGGCGGAGCTTCCACTGTTACCTATTTAGCAAAAAATAGATAAAAAATCGAGTGCTGTGCTTTCTGAGTGACTTTAGATTTCCCCTAAGACTCCACCCAGATGATTCAGTCGTCCGTTCTGTATCTGCGGGGACTGAAGGCGGGAATTAGACTCAGATATTCCAGGAAACCCCTAGTAAGTTTCAGTCGGCACTGCCCGTTGGGCCGCCTTGGTCTCCACTCCTGGCTGTGTGGAGGCCCTGGGAGCACAGACCTCTGTCCCCTGCGGGGCCCTCTGTTGCCCTCCTTCTCCCTCCCACCCCCAGTGCGGAGACTGCACGTAAAGCCACAGGTTCCTGCAGTCGAGGGAGAGTCTTGCCTCTCCTGGTCACAGAGTGGTTGCCCTTACCCCAGCCAGGCCCCTTGTGCATTCGCCCCGAGCAGAAGCTCGAAACGAGGGGCCATTATCACTGCCCCCCAACCCCGTCCTCTGGGACCCCTCTTTGCTTCCACCAGCATCACTGCAACTTCCTTCTAAACTGGAAAGCAGCAGCTCTGCACAGCTACTTGTTTGAAGACCAAAGCTAACTGGCTTCTAAGGAGGGTCCACTCTTGAGGGAGAGCCATGTGTTGTCGCTGGCACCGTACAAATGGCCTGCGCCCTTCCAGGCCGGGCGTCCAGGTCTCTGGGTGCCCCATCCGCACTGGATGCCCGCCCCACCAGGCACATGGCGCCTGGCAGTTCCCTTGGCAGGCTGGCGCCACCGCACTCCAGTGTCCAAGGATGGTCCAGCTGGGCCCCACGTGGCACTGGGCAGAGGGCACGGGACACACACCACGGGCCACTGGGCAAATCCTGCCGCGGGCCTTCTGGCGCGGCTGGGCCCGTGGGCTGTGGCCTCGGCAGATGCCAAGCAGGCCTCACGAACGAGCCAAGAGAGCTGGAGCAGCAGAGGCGTCCGCGGGCCTCGCCAGGGAAAAGCGATATCCATGAGGCCGGAAGCGGCTGAGAGACCGGAAGCGGGCAGGAAAGGGCGGGAGGGGCTGGTCCC
>SJYQ01005011.1:222103-249194 GCA_006410935.1 Redunca redunca
TTTAGAAAAGACAGAGGAACCAGAGATCAAATTCCTAACATCCATTGGATCATGGAAAAGGCAAGAAAGTTTCAGAAAAATATCTATTTCTGCTTTATTGACTATGCCAAAGCCTTTGACTGTGTGGACCACAACAAACTGTGGAAAATTCTGAAAGAGATGGGAATACCAGACCACCTGACCTGGCTCTTGAGAAATCTGTATACAGGTCAGGAGGCAACAGTTAGAACTGTACATGAAACAACAGACTGGTTCCAAATTAGGGAAAGGAGTATGTCAAAGCTGTATATTGTCACCCTGCTTATTTAACTTCTATGCAGAGTACATCATGAGAAACGCGGGGCTGGATGAAGCACAAGCTGGAATCAAGAGTGCTTGGAAAAATATCAATAACCTCAGATATGCAGATGACACAACACTTATGGCAGAAAGCAAAGAAGAACTAAAGNGCAGGCCCCGAGGCATGGCCAGTCCTCAGTGCCCCCTGGGCATTAGAGCCCCCAGCCTGGAGCTAGGCCTTTCAGTGCAGGAAGAGCTCATTTTACCTCCCCAGTAACCCTGTGGAATGGGACCTGAAGTTCAGAGATATTAAGTATATTATTCAAGGTCACAGATTATAGGGCTTCCCAGGTAGTCCAATGGTAAAGAATCTGCCTGCCGATGCAAGAGACACAGGGGACACAGGTTTAATCCCTGGGTTGGGAACCTCCTAGAGAAGGGAATGGCAATCCACTCCAGTATTCTTGCCTGGAGAATTCCATGGACGGAGGAGCCTGACAGGCCACAGTCCATGGGGTTGCAAAGAGTCAGACACAGCCGAACACACACATGCAAGCACCCAGAGATTAGTAGAAGTGGGATTTGTAAACACATCTGGAGAAGGGAAAGGCTACCCACTCCAATATTCTGGCCTGGAGAATTCCACGGACTGTATAGTCCTCAGGGTTGCAAAGAGTCGGACACGACTGAACGACTTTCACATCATTTCACTTCTGTTTTCCAAAACTTTTCAACTACACCATATGGTTCCTGTCCCTTCCTTGCTTGAGGCTCAGTTTTCTCATCTGTAAAGTGGGGATGTAGTGGGTGGGTTGAACTAGGTGGTGTCCAGGAGCCTGGCCAGCAAGGTGGGGTCTTAAACATCAGACCCATGAGCCCAGTTTCCCCTGAAAATCCCCTGCTGGATGCCTCACAGGCATCTCTCACCCAGTCTGCCTCAAACTGAGCCGCCCTCTTCTCTTTCCTCATCTAGCAGCTCTCCTGGGTCCCTAGCTCAGGGAATGACCTCACTATCCATCTGTAAGCCCAAGTTAGAAACTAGCATCTTGCCTCCTCCCTCCTATTCCACAGCCAATCAATCATTCCATCCTATCAACTGGCCCCCAGCTCTATTCACTGCCCACCTCCCCACAGTCGTCACCTGGACCAATGCAGCAGGCTCCTGCCAGCCTTTCTGCCTGCAGGGCTTACCCCACTCTTCCCTCTACATCAATGTTATCTGAACTGCAGCCAGTGAATAGCTCTGATCTGTGGCTGCTCATGGTGCTTTCTTATTAAATCCTCTGTGACTTTCCAGTGAGCCCACAAAGACCATAGTATCTAGCCCAAGCTCTTTGCTGTGGCCCTGGGGTCCCTGCCCCACTTGGCCCCTGCTGACTGCTCAGCCTGGTCTTACACCACACCCCTCCCTTCTGATCATTTCCTGTCTGTCACAGGCCCCTCTGCCATCGCTCCAATCCTTAGTCCTTCAATCCCTGGAGCATCCTTCTGGGCTCCATGCCTTCATTCAGTCAAACAAGGATTGGACAGCAACAGAGTCTGCCCAGAGGAGAAATGGTAGTGATAGGATTAGAATAGGGTCGTTAAACAGGTAGCTGTAGAAGTCCCAGTAGGAGACTGTGGATAGAGCGGGGAATCCTAGGAAACTTTGGGACACCACTGTAAGTTAATGATCACTCAAGAAAGCTACTGGAACATCGTGAAATGAAGCAGGCTTGCTTAACCAGAAAGCCATAAATAAAAGCATGAGACATGCCCCAGGCCATTAGGTAAAGGGAAAAAAAACAATGAACAACCTTCTACTGTTTTGAATAAGTGCTATGATAATCCAAAGAATTGATGCTTTTGAACCATGGTGCTGGAGAAGACTCTTGAGAGTGTCTTGGACAGCAAGGAGATCAAACCAGTCAATCCTAAAACCCTGACTATTCACTGGAAGGACCGATGCTGAAGCTGAAGCTCCAACAATTTGTCCACCAAGAGCCGACGCATTGGAAAAGACCCTGATGCTGGGAAAGATCAATGGCAGGAGGAGAAGGGGGCGACAGAAGATGAGATGATTGGATGGCATCGTCGACTCAATGGACATGAGTTTGAGCAAGCTCTGGGAGGTAGTGAAGGACGGGGAACCCTGGTGTGCTGCAGTTCAGGGGGTTGCAAATAGACACCACTGAGTGACTGAACAACAACAATGATAATCCTAGTTTGACCTCATAAGATCAAACACTCTCCTGCCCGATATGAAGGCGCAACTAGTGATGTAAGCCTGACATCTTCTCAAAGAAGGCAGTCTTCCTCCCTCCCTCACTTTCCTTTGACTATAAAATTGTAGCCTAGTTAATCCTCGGGGCAGAGTTCCCTCATCTGCCCACTTGCATCTCTTACAATAAATCCTATATTAATAAATCTACTTCTTGCCTATCACTTTGACTCTCACTGAATTCCTTCTGCAGTGATTCACAAAGAACCTGACCTTCATTAAGTTCTGAAACCAGGCATGTGACCTCAGTTGGAAGATCACGGGTTTCAGATGGGTTTGAGTCCTGGCACTGAGATGGGATCAAAACCCAGTCTCAGGTGAGTGGTTTCAGTTCAGGTGAGTGTATGGCCTGGTAAAGAAGCATTGGATTAGGAGCCCAGAGGTCTGGGACCGAATTCTAACCATGTAATCTTGGACAAATATGCCGACTATTTGAGCTTTAGTTTCTTCATCTATAAAACGGCCTACTGTGAATCTTTGCTACTCAAAATGTGGTCCCTGGGCCAGCAGCGTCAGCACCACCCAGGAGCTGACTCTCGACCCCGTCTGAGATCTACTAAATCATCCATTGCATTTTAACAAGGGGGCTTCCCAGGTGGTGCTAGTGGTAAAGAATCCGCCTGCCGATGCAGGAGACGCAGGAGACGTAGGTTTGATCTCTGGGTTGGGAAGATCCCCTGGAATAGGAAATAGCAACCCATTCCAGTATTCTTGCTGGAAAATTCCATGGACAGAGGAGTCTGGTGGGCTACAGTCCATGGGGTTGTAAAGAGTCAGACACGACAGCACATGCACACGCACTTTTTAACAAGACTTCCCCTGTGATTCCAAGGCACTGACCAACATAGTTTCCAAAGTGAAAGTGTTAGTTGCTCAGTCATGTCCCACTCTTTGCAGCCCCATGGACTGTAGCCCCTCAGGCTCCTCTGTCCATGGAATTCTCCAGGCAAGAGAGGCAACAGGTTGCCATTCCCTTCTCCAGGGGATCTTCCTGATGCAGGGTCTCTGGGTCTCCCGCATTGCAGGCAGACCTTTCCAAGGTCCCTAGTATGTTGCTTTGAGGCAGGACTTTCAGGGATTATCCACTTGGGCTAGTTAAGTAGCATCCAGTGAGTCACCAAATCCCTCCTAATCTTATGTCCCAATATTCCAGTTGACTCCTTCTCTCCACCCTTCTGTATCTATCTCGGCTCTGATTACCACTGCCGGCAGCCCAGCCCTCCATTGTTTCCCACCTGACCGTCACCCTGTCCATTCTCAACTCGACTCCTGGGCTCTGGCTGTCCTTCATTGGATCATGTCTCTCTTCTACCCAAAGCTGTTGGTGATTTCAGATTGTCCACAAGACAAGGTCCAAACTTCCCAGCTCACTGTTGACTTTGGCAGCTAGGCCAGCCTCTTACCTTCACTGCGGCCACAGGCCATGCACACTCCCCTCCTCTGGGCATTTGCATGCCCAGGATCCTCCCCAGGAAATGCCTGCCCTTCTTCCTCTCCTGCTGAAGCTGCTCATTCTTTCAGGTCTCAGGGCCACCATCCTCTGCCTCTGAAGCCAGGACAGTCAGTTCCTTTACTTCAGGCCCTCCCCTCCTGCCCTCTATCTATTAAAGCCTAAAGGTAGCATTTTGGGTCACAATGTCCTCTTCACTGGGGCTTCCCAGGTGGAGCTAGTGGTAAAGATCCCACCTGCCAATGCAGAGACATTAGAATCATGGGTTCAATCCCTGGGTCGGGAAGATCTCCTGGAAGAGGGCATGGCAATCCACTTCAGTATTCTTGCCTGGAGAATCCCATGGACAGAGGAGCCTGGAGGGCTATAGTCCATAGGGTTGCACAGAGTCAGACACGACTGAAGAGACTTAGCACGCACACATCCCCTTCACTGGCCAGTTGCAATAAACAGGTATGGAAAGGGTGAATGGGCGGGTTGCTGGATATATTTCACTTGCCAGAGGCTGCTGAGAACAGCGAGGTCTGAGGACAGAGCTGTGCTAGGCTCTGAGCCCCTCAGACTATGGGTGCTGAGAGCAGAGGTGCCCTGCAGAAACCCCCTGCCTGGGAGCAAAGACCTGGGGGATCTTAGGGGCTGAAGAGAAGGCCCGAGGCAGAGATGCTGGGCCGGAAGTGCCGCTCCTCCAAGAGCAGCTCAGGGCACATTTGGGTGGAGGCTGCTGGACCATCTGCCAGGGACAGTCCTCAGGGAATTCCTGCAGCAGGCGGAGGCTGGAGGAGGTCCCCTCAAACTTGGAGATTCTGTGATTCTCGAGTTGGGCAAACAAGACTCACACACGTGGAATCTGTAATTATCGAGAGATGCCAGGCAGCATATAATTCTGCCTTAAGTGGGACTGAACGCATGCAGCAGGAATCCTCTAGGGGAGAGTGGAGGGGTTGTAGGCTGTGGGGGGAGAGAGGCTGGAGCAGGTGGGTCTGAGAGTGCTTCAGGGGGCGGGGCAGTACTAGGAGGAGGAGGAGGAAGGGATGACATCACTGCAGGGAAATTGCTAAGGAAGCAAAGGCAGAGAAATACACATGAATTAGCATTTTTCCTAGTTCCCCTAAACACCCTTTTGACCCCAGCTTCCAGTTCCCGACCCTGCTGTTTAGCCAGCAACAGCAGCAGCAATACCAATAATTACCATTCACAGAGCACCTACCATGTGTGAAACCTTGGATGAAATATTATTTCATCCTCACCACAATTCTATAAGGAAGGTAGGTGGTAAAATCCCCTTAAGTAAACAGAAGCTGGGAGAGGCTAAGGAGCTTTGGAAAGGTCGCACAGGTGTTAAGTAACAGAGCCTTCCTTGCTGGAGGCCAAGGCAGCTCCCTCCCTCCCAGCCTCGTGGGGGTGTCACCTGCAGACAGATTTCTAGACATCTTTATTCCCAGGCCCCAGGTCTGTCAGGTTTAGCAGGGACGTGGCCAGGCTGGGATTTTTTTAAAGGTGTTGAGCCGTCTTCCCCCTCAGAAGCCTGTTGTTTAGTTGCTAAGTGGAGTCCTACTCTTTTGTAAACCCGTGGACTGTAGCCCTCCAGGCTCCTCTGTCCATGGGATTCTCCAGGCAAGAATACAGGAGTGGGTTGCCGTTTCCTTCCCCAGGGGATCTTCCTGATCCAGGGATCGAACCTGTATCTCCTGCATTGGCAGGTGGATTCTTTACCACTGAGCTACCTGGGAAGCTCTCAGAAGCCTGTAAAGCTGGGAGAACTTGGAGCTGAGACCTCTGTCCCTCTCTGATCTGGGGAAGGCATGCTCCCCTCAAAGCTGGCCTGGTGGTAGGGTTGCCATGAGAGCATGGGATGGAGTGGGCCTGATTACTCGGGGCTCTTATCCAGAAGGCACCCTGTTCTCCCAGTGGCTGTCTAGGCAGCGCTGGCCCCTTGGGTTTCAAGCACCCACTTGCAGGCCTGCCACCGTGGGGATGTAATTTGTCACTTGTTTGAGGGCCAGGCCTGACAGGGGCCAGACAGGGCTGGGTGTTAGACAAGGGGGGGTGATGAAGTCTTGATGTAATTTGCAGGCATCTGAAGAGCTCAGGAGATAGATTGAAATGTCAGCTCTGCTCACGAGGGCTGTCTTCCCACACCCCTAGCCAGTGACAAGAGGGGAGCTGGGGACCAGGCCAGAGAAGACAGAGGCAGGAGGAGGTGAGGACAATTCCCACAGGACCCTGGGCTGTCTAACCCTGCCTGGCTTCCTGCAGACTGGCGGTCAGTTCAAGAAAGGAAATAGGGCTGCTTTGAGGGGGCTGACTCTGTCCTGATCCCTTCCTGAATGGGAGATGGGGAGGATTTAGGTTGCCCTCTGCCAACCCCAGACTGTCATCCTTGCCTGGCCTCTCTGTCCCCATGGAAGCTGCCAGTCGGCCTCCAGAACACACTCTAATTTTATGACTCACAAGCAGGATCGTGCCACGAGGCTTTGCACACTGTCACCTGAGTATAAGCCTGCAGAGGCGGGCCATGAGCTCGGGGATGACTCTTGTGCAAGCCCCTCCCCCAGCACTTGAGTCCCACCCCCAGAGGCTGACCACAGCCCTTGCTCCACTGCACTCTCCTGGTCACCAACAGCCATGTGTGTACTCTGACATAAGCCCACTGCATGCACGTGCATGCGTGTGTGCTAAATCACTTCAGTCGTGTCTGACTGTTTGCGACCCTATGGACTGTAGCTCGCCAAGCTCTCCTCTATGGGGATTCTCCAGACAAGAACACTGGAGTGGGTTGCCATGCCCTCCTCCAGGGGATCTTCCTGACTCAGGGATCGAACTCGCGTCACTTATGTCTCCTGCATTGGCAGGTGGGTTCTTTACCACTAGCGCCACTCACAGTGTGAACACTACTCCCTAAAATACATGAGCTGGTACATGCATGTCCACACACGTGTTCCCTCGTGTCCACGTGCTCCCTCGATCCAACAGTAGTAGACTCACAGTTCTTCCCATGAGATCCTTTACAGTTTTCAAAGCTGTTTCACACCCATTATTCTCTCAGCTCTCACAGAACCTCTGTAAAGGAGGCAGGGAGGCTGTGGTTACCTCCACTCTATAGAGAAAGGAATCTTGTGATCAGAGAAGTTGAGAGGTCCTCTTTGAGTCACACAATGAAGCCGAGGCAAAGCCAGGACTCCAGGCCAGGACTCTTGCTTCCTGGCCCAGGGCTGTGCCTTCACGCATGTATCCCAGGCCTTTGCCCCCACACTGGGAGAATTCCAGTGAGGGTTCTAAAGAAGCAGGCAGGGCAGGGCTGAGGAAAGGGGTGGTGGATGGAGCTTTTCAATTGTTCCCAGCTGAACCCCCTCTTGGAACAGGCCAATCTTCTGGGCCAGGAGAAGAACAGGGGCTCTAGAATCTTGGGATCAAATCCCAGCTCCGTCACTGACTAGTTGATAGGTCCTCAGGCAAGTCACATTACCTCTCTGAGTCCCAGTTTCGTCTGTGAGTTGGGGTTGTAAGGATTATGTTAGATCCCACCTATATGGGTTCAGCACAGAGTGGGCAGAGCATCTGCAGTCTCCTTCCCCTTTTTTGGAGTGACCCGGGCCCCATCCGGGCTGTGGGCCACCTCACCTCAGCTGTGCCAGGGCTCTGCCTGAGAGGCACGGTACCTGAGAACCACCCTCTCCCTGGCCCACGTTCTGAAATTGAAAGTTGCTCAATCATGTCTGACTCCTTGCGACTCCATGGACTGTAGCCTGCCAGGGTCCTCCTTCCATGAAATTCTCCAGGCAAGAATACTGGAATTTCTTTCTCCAGAGGATCTTCCTGATTCAAGGATTGAACCAGGTCTCCTGCATTGCAGGAGGACTCTACTGTCTGAGCCACCAAGGAAGCCAGCTGCTAGCATACAGGAAACAGGGTCAAGGGCCTGAGGTGCCACCACCTCGTATGACCTGTGAGGGAGTTTCTTAGCCAGAAAAGGAGTCATACTCAGAGGGACTGGCGTGGAGGACACTTTTACGTCATCTGGTTCAATTTCCTTTCACAGAAGGGGACAGAGGCCTAGAGGCCAGGGCTTAGCCCCATGCCTGAGAGATGGGCTGCAAAGGCAGGACTGGGAGCCCAGTCCTATAGCTTCTATGCCCTTGTCTTAACTGATGCTTGTCTGCAAACCCTGATGGCATAGGGTCTGCTTTAGAGATGGGGAGAAGGGCCTAGATCCGTGGGGCTAGACCTGCTGCTCCCTTGTGACCCCACCCCCAACCCCGCCTTCACATGGGCCTTCCTGGAGCCAAGAAAGAAGAGGTTGCTGAAGAATTACACTGCACTGCCCCACCACATACGCCTGCATCAGTCCTGGTCCTCGCCTGGGAGGATAGGGGGTTCTGCTTATCAAATTGGCAGCTGGCCTGGCCTCGGGGAGCAGTGTTCCAAAGGGGCCTCTCGGGGCACCAGGGCAGGGATGGTGGGCAGCTGTGCCCAGGCTCCAGATGGTACAGACAGCCGTCAAGCCAAGATGGGGCTGGCAGTGGGAAGGCTCTTAGAATGCCAAGCACACTGAGAGACATGAGCCAGGCCTAGAAAGGCCTGGAGCCCTCATGGGAGACTGGCTGCCTGGAGTGGAAGTGGGACCCACATGGGCTACAGAGCTCAAGCCCACCCATCTGAAGGGGCTTCTCTGGCTCTGTCTAAAAAGAGTCTAACCCCATGCCAAACTCCTGGTCGAAACAGGCAAGCTTCTTCCTCCCTGGCCTTCTCCCTGCAGGCAGCTCAGACCCTCACTCTTGGAGGGCAAAAGAAGCACCCTAAAGGGAAGTGATCCAAGCTATGGGGAGCTGGGCAAGTAGAGATTCTAGAACCCTGAGACTGTTCCTTACAAAGGGGGGATTGCAAGGGTCTTGCCTAGGGCCCCAGTCTTTAGCCAGGACTCTGGGCACATGGCAGGGGCTCAGCATGGTGCCAGGCTGACCAGCGCAGGGCTGTGATTTATGGGTCTTTAAGATGTTCCTCTCCTCCCGTGCCTCCTCCCGTCCCTTTGCCAGGATTCCATCCTTTTCACCTAGTGTGAGCCATCTCTGTGAACTCATGGAGGGGTAGGCAGGGGCTTACCCACAATGGGGAGAAGCCACAAGCCTAAAGGAGCAGCGGGCCGCCTCCTAGGTGTGCCAACAGTGTCACTCATCTCGCCGCCAATTCCCAGCATGGCTTGGCCCAACATCCAGCTCTGAGCAGGAGGGCATTTTATGCTGACCTAGCCTCTGGCAGGAGTGCCATCAAGAAGCCCTGAAGCCCACCTTCTGCTCTTCTGCAATAAAGTCACCTGTCCAAAACTGCCAGGGCAGGCTTCAAGGGCCAGTCTGCCTTACCTGTCCTTCCCACTCCAGGCTTGGCTGCCAGCCTCTCATCCTTCAGCCTTCAGAGTAGGTATCGTCACCTCCCAGAAGCCTTCCCTGACCAACCCCCCTTCTCTGACTGCTGGCTGAAGGAGTGTGCCCCATCCTAGAATTCCTATGGTCCTCTGTGCTCCCCACTCCCATCCCCAACAGTACCGTGCATTTTATGGTCATTGGTGGTGGTCGTGGATTTTTTTTTGATGGTGGTCATCATTTTTTATTTCTGTCTCCCCCACTAATTGTGAAGATCTGTGTCCCCAGCGCCCAGCACAGAGCCTGGCACGTAGTAATTGCTCGATCTGTATTTGTGGAACAAATTCATTCATCAAAAAACATTAGTTAATGATTAACGGAGTGACCTTGGGCAATTCCCTTTCCATGATGGCCTCCATTTTTCACATACCCATTGGGTATCAGTCTGTAGTCTCAGTAATTCTTCAGGTCCCCAAGTGGCCTGTGTGGCGCTCCCAGGAGGCCTGGGTAGGAGCTGAAGTGGCCGGAACTGGCCATGGAAGAACCTTAAATCCTGCTTCAGTGCTGGCTGACTCTGTGTCCCTCCCCACCTGGCCCTCCCTGCCATGGCCTCAGACTCTGTCTCAGCCCATCAGCTTGACAGGGTCCCCAAGGACTCTGCCCAGTGGTTGGGGAGTAGAGGGCGCGGCCAGCATCTGTCTGCTACATGTCTTGACAGCCATCCAGGGCTGTGGCAGGTCTTCCTCTCAAGGTTGCCTGGTAACAGCTTTTGCATCTGATGAAAAAAAAATGTGGCAGAACCAGACAACAGACACAGGGCTTCCTAGGGCTTATGTGAGGGGGTGGGTATCTGGGGTGGGGCAGATGCCTGGGCCAGGGCCAGGGCAGGCAGAGCCCACAGCATCTCACCTCACTGTGGAGAGTACCAGGACATGGCCCAGCCTGGCCTAGTGGGCGTCAGTGTGGGTGGTAGGCTTGAGGGGCAGGTAAAGCCAGCCCAGGCCTGCAGGGGGGCAGCCAGCCTGGCACTGCCCCCCCCCAACTGCCTGCCCCACACCTGCAGCTGGTGCCTTTCACCCGGAGAGCCACAGCCGGTGCCACCACTCATTAGGTGATGATGTTACATTAATTACCTTAATTAAGCGGCACTGAGAGCTAATGGCTTGGGGGTGGGGGGTATTGGTGACTGTTCCTAATTACCCTCCCAGTCAGACCAGAGTGAGGGGCACAGGGCTTGGCAGAACAGGAGCAAACAGTTACAGAAAGAAGGGGAGGGGCCCACCAAGGGTGGGAGAAGGTGCCCCCTCCTCAGGGTCTGGCTCAGAGACCTGGACCTGCCATCCCCAGAGGGGAGGGTGCTGCCCCAGGACAGATGAGCTGGCTCTCAGCCCAGATCCAGGGGCTCTGGGATGCGTGAGGGACAAGCCAGGAAGGGGAGACAGGCAATGCTGCCCTGCTCCCCGCCCCGGACTCCTCCTCTGCCCCTTACCTGGCTCCTCCATGACCTGCCTGCTTCCCTCTACTGGGCTGAATGCCTCTCCTCTCCACCTCCATTCAGTCTCCAGAGTCACATCAAACGTCACCTCATTCCTTCCCTCCTCCATTCATTGGTCCATTTCATTCAATCAGCCCATGGAGAAGCCAGTCTGGGCCCTGTATTTCAAGGCACCCCTCAAGGAACTCAGAGTCTAGCTGGGGAGGGGCACAGCTATAAACACACCCACTGGAGACAGAGCAATGAGCTAGGATGGGAGATACCCCAAGCTCTGGGGATCAGGAGAGAATTCCCAGGAAAAGTGAGGCCAGATTAGAGTCCTAAGGGAAGGGATAGGAGGATGCCTCTTCTGGGCAAACGGACCAGCAGGTACAATAGGAGCTTGTGAGGAAAGTGCGCTTGGTCTGTTCCATTAGCTGTAAGCTGTTTAATACAAAGCAAGAGGAGAGAACAAGGGGGGAAACGGCTAGAGATGGGCCCAGAGGGACTGGCCTTGATTCAGAGGCCCTTGGGGAAGACGTGGGAGGTAGGATCGATTTCATCTGAGAAAATGACTGCAGTGTGGGTGGAAGATGGTAGGAGGGGGCAAGCATGAGTGGAGTGACCAGTGAGGCAGCCACTGTATCATCAGGGGAGGGATGACAGAGGCTGGACCACATGGTGGTTGGGATGAGGGGGCAGCAAGCAGATCTGAGTTTGGGAGAGTGTCATGGTGATAGAGCTTGGGCATGAGTTGGTGGACTCAGGGAAGAGGGAGAGGGAAGGGCCCAGGTTGCACAGCTCTGGTTGCATAGCTCCAGGGATGCTGCCTACAACGTACTGTGGGGGTGCTCCTCTAGATTGGTTGGGGCCAGTCTCTGAGGATAGGTGTAGAGTGTCAAGCAGGTTTAGGGGAACAAAAAGGAAGAATTGGGTTTGGAGCATGTGGAGCCTGTGGGGCAGCCATGAGGACCTACAGGCTCAGGTCTGGGGATTAAGAGAGAGCCGGTGGCTCAAATGGTAAAGAATCCCCCTGGAATGCAAGAGGCCTGGGTTTGATCCCTGGGCCAGGAAGATCCCCTGGAGAAGGGCATGGCTACCCACTCCAGTATTTTTGCCTGGAGAATCCCATGGACAGAGGAGCCTGAAGCAGCTACAGTTCATGGGGTAGCAAAGAGGCAGACACGACTGAGCGACTAACACTTCACGCCAGGGGAGGGGTGAGATGGTGCAGGAAGGCAGGGGGCAGGGGGCTGGGCACTAGGTCTGACTCCCCCAGCAGCTGGTCACCTTGGATGGTGCAGCCATGTCTGTCTTTCCCACCTTCACGTCCCAGGAGCCAGCAGAGGGGGCTGACCGAGAGGGGCTGCTCAGAGGGTATTTGCTGAAGGGAATGAGTGAGTGAATACACATGCGAGTGAGGCTCCGTGGCTCTCAGAGGCCCAACCAGGCCACTCCAGTCCTCTTTGACTCAGACACGTGGATTCAGACACTCACCCAATCCTCTGCCCATCTATGGCTAGAGCCCCTCCTTGGGCTCTCCTGAGCTCCTGATTAAACCCCTGGGGGAAGACAATGGGCACACCTGCCCCTCCCGCCACCCCTCCCAGCCTCGGCACTGCTGAGTGGGAACAGGAGTGCTTCACTTCCTGGTGCACAGGGCAGAATCCAACCACAGTTTAGGCCCATCACCCAACCCTGCTCTTAGGCCCCTTCTCCCACTGATGACCTGGCACATCCCCACCTCCCCCCAGTAACCAGCACCTTTCTGGAAAGATAAGACACTAGCCCCAGTTTTTCCTCTGCCAGATCCAGGTCACTCACCTTGATTTCCACACCGTAGCCAGGGTAGACGGAGATGTAGTAGAAACAGTCCAGGCCGACATCAGGGGGTGAGTTGGAGGCCGTGGGGGAGTCCAGAGAGCCCTCTGGGCCTGAGAAATTCCAGCTGCAAGGGCCTGGAAGGCCGGGGGAGACATAAGCTAAACTTAGCTCTGGCAATTTGGGTCCAACTATGGCTGCCCCATGTGTATGTGTGTGTGCGTGTCTGGTATGTGATGACACTCAGCATTTGGGAGTTCTATTACCCTGTTGAAAGCAGAGTACCACCTTCTCTTGAGCACCTACTGTGTGCAATCTTATCTCAGTTCTTACAGTGACCCAGTGAGGTGGGTCTTCTTATTGCCATTTTACAGAAGAGGCTCAGGGAGGTTAGATAAAATCCCTAAGGTCTGGTGTGCATGCAAAGTCACTTCAGTCGTGTCCGACTCTTTGAGACCCTAAGGACTGCAGCCCATCAGGCTCCTCTGTCCATGGGGTTCTCCAGGCAAGAATACTGGAGTGGGTTGCCGTGCCCGCCTCCGGGGATCTTCCCGGTCCAGGGATGGAACCCGCATCTCTTGCACTGGCAGGTGGACTCTTTACCGCTAGCGCCACCTGGGAAGCCCCAAGGTCTCGGGTAGTTGCTTTCAGTCAGGATTTGAACCTGGGTCTGATTCCAGTCCACATGCTCCCTGTGGGTTGGCCCTTGGTGCCAAAGGGCAAGGCAGGCCAGCTCAGAGAGGAATCCAGAGGGCCCCCAGCTTCCCCGTCCCCATCTCTAGATGGGGATCTGAGCCAGCAAGTAACTGACCTGGTGGCTGGACTGTGGTGATGGTGGTGGTAATGATGGTGCTGGTGGTGGTGGTCTCCTCATCGTCCCCTGAAGCCGTGGAGGTGGCGACGGGCCCTTCCATCCCGAGCCCTGTGGTCTGGGACATGACCCCCAGAGCCCAGGGCCTGCCTATGTCTCCAGGACCCTCTGGGGTTGGAGTCCATGCTCCACTAGGGGGTGTGGTATTGGGCCTCTCCCCTGGGCCTGGGGTGGGCACTGCCATGCTGGGCCCTGGAGGTAGGGCAGCTGTGATACGAAGTGCAGGGGGCTCTGACTCCAGGCTCCAGGGTCCTTCCCTGGACTGGGGTTGAGTCGGTGCTGCCTCCACGACTGGAGTGGGGCTGGTGAAGACGGGGCGGCTGTCCTGGTTGGCCAGGCGGGGCAGGGGACTTGCTGCAGGTGGGTCAGGCCTCAGCTCGCCCTTCTCCAGCCTCTCTTGTAGGAATTCCTCCAGCAGCGGGTGGTGGTTAAGCAGCTTCAGGGTAGGGGCTGTTGTGACAAAGTGGACGCCTGGTTCTGGCTGCTCAGGTGTAGGGGCCGCTGTCAACTCTCCATCCGTCTCCTCCAGGCCTGGCGCCTGCCCTTCCCCCTCCGTGGGGGCCTCCAAGGAGAGTCCTGAAATGATAACAAACACTCAGAGATTCTCCTCCTGCCCCACAGTGAGCAGCAGCACACCCAGTCCAGGCAGGGGGAGACCCATCTCTCTTTTGACCGAGAGCCTTGGGGAGCAGCCTCATAGCTGAGAATCATGGAGCTATCGAGTTTGAGAGCTGAAAGTGAGATGATAACACGCACTTCAAGGATGGCAGATGAGAGATCTCTTCCCTCCACCAACACCAGAGGTGGCCATTACTAACCTGCTGCTGCTGACAAGTGTTCAGCTGTATCTGACTCTTTGCAACCCCCATGCACTGTGGCTTGCAGGCTCCTCTGTCCCATGGGATTTCCCAGGAAAGAATACTGGAGTGGGTAGCCATTTCCTTCTCCAGGGGATCTTCCCAGCTCAGGGATCAAACCCAGGTCTCTTGGGTCTGCTGCATTGGCAGGCAGATTCTTTACCAGTAGCACCGCCTGGAAGGCTAATCTGTCATTGCACTATTTCTTGGTTGTTCTCAGATTCGGCCTCTGAATCCTTAACACAGCACTCTAGGTAGCCGTGCCTGACACCTCAGACACACATGTTGAACAAATATGTCCAATCCCTAATGTAGTTCAAAGGCCTGCTTTTACTGATGAGGAAACAAGGTCAAAGAAAGGAAATGACTTGCTCAAAGTCAACCACCAGTCAACTGAAGGTCGGAGATGACACCCTTAGCAAGAGTGCAGTTACCGTGACTTTTCTGCCTGAGATTACAGGGCCTTGCATTCAAGCTCACTTTCTATTCTCAGTGAAATTGCTGGTCATTAGTCTCAGGAATTACTTCACATATTTGGGATTTTATTGTAGATTCCTTCATGGATTCATGACTTTTTTGTTAGGATCCCATTACATCTTATTTCTCTCACTTTCTATAAAATCATTTCTTTTGTCCCTCTTGCTCTTTTTTGTCCACCAAGAACAGTAATATGAATAGAGTAAGAGAAGCTAAACTCTGGAGTAAGGCAGGTATAACTTCAAATTTGTCACCATGGGACTGTGTGACCTTGGGCAAATAACTCTCTCTCTAATTTTTCTCATCTGTAAGATGGGGTTTCTTTTATAGGATTAACTGAGATAATATTGCTTCCCTTTCCCATTTGCTATGTCTTTCTGAATTTTCTTTATCTTTTTTTTTTGACACAAGCCAGAATCCATCTAAGGTAGGGTCTAAAGTAGGGTCATCTGCATGGCACCCCCAATCCATGGCAAACATTGTTAACTGATGTTGACTGTTTCTTGCTGAGGCTACATAGGACTTCAGAATCCTTCTCAACACAGTTATGCAGGCAGCCACTACCAATTGATTAGATAGGCTATGGAAGAAGAAGAAACGTGTTTGTTGTTCCTGGTCTGAGGCTGCTACGCTATTGATTGTATTGACTTATTTGACCACATCATAGCTGGAGAAATGCTGCATATTCTACCTGTGGCCCACCAGGCTCCCCAGATCCTAGACTGGCAGAAAAAAAGGTCAATGGATACTGGCTCCAGATACACTTCACATAGAATTTTGCCAGTTTCGAGAAGGCTGGGAAGATATTCTGATTTGAACAACTCTCAAAATGGCTGCATGAGGACTCGAAGGGAAACACAGCCAGGGTGAGATAACAGAGTCGGCAAGAAGGTTGGTTCCTCCGCACATCCGATGGTAGGGCTGTCATCCCACACCCACCCCGTGGATTGGCAGGCTCGAGGATGCAGCAGATGGCCTACATTCTGTTCGGGAGACCATGGCAGCTCTGATGTGTTAGACACTTGGGAGGAGGGAGGAAACTGGGGTGGGGGAGGTGGCTGCAGGTCAGAGGGCTCTCTGCTGCTCTGGGTCAGAGGGGTCTGGGGGCCCAAAGCCTTGAGAAAGCAGGACCAGCCCCTATTTCTCAGGACGCTCACAAAAACAGCCCATCTGTGCCTTGGCATTCTGTACCAGACACTGAACGCAGTGCCCAAACTAGATACGCAGCCAGGCCCACACCCCCTGGAGCAGATGGTCCGCCGGTGTCCTGTGTCTTTCATCTGAGTCTGTGGTGGAGGGTCCAGGGAGTGCCTGTGACCTGCCAGGACAGGACTACTCTCTGCCCAGCCCCTAGATGTCACACTGTCTTTGCCAGGTGACCTGAGACTAATCTTAGCATGTCACAAGGAAGAAGAGCCTTTCTAACATCACACAGACTGGAGACTTAGGGTTCCGGTTTCCCTTTCCAGGGTGGCCCAAGAAGAGATGAGTCTCCCAGGGCAGGCGCCTGCAGGAGTCTTCACTGGGAGAGGGAATGCCTCTGTCTCAGGAAGGGACCAGAGTGGGCACGGCTCCTCCCGCCGGCTGCCAGGTGGGGGCTGGGCAATGGAGCAGAGCTAATGGGCACCTCCCGTCACTGTCGATTGCACTGATTGTGTTATCTGGGGGGACTGAGCACTTGGTTAAATGGAATGGAGATAGCATATCAAACGAGCAAATTGATTCCACAATCAGCTGCCGCCTGGTCCCTGAGGGTGCTCCCCACTGTCAGAGAGGGTAGGATAATCTGTGGGAGACAAGCCATTTCTACAGAGAGGGCGTCTCCAGACACTCTGGTTGATTCTGATGGAAGCCTCTGGCCCTGTGACCTCCCTCGCCAGGTTCCTGGGGTTCTCTCTGCCTGGGCTGACTGAGATCAAAGGTATAGAGGCCGACAAAAAGGGTGTGATACAGGGGAGGTGTGTGTTAACTGCTCAGTCATGTCTGACTCTTTGCGACCCCATGGACTGCGGCTCCTCTGGCCATGGGATTTTCCCGGCAAGAATACTGGAGTGGGTTACCAGGTGTCGGGGGCCAAATGCCCAGTCTCTTCAGGTATCTTAATGTGCACCAGACACTGAGTCGGGCCATCCCCAGATCTTGGATTATGTGACACCACAAGTCTGTGAGGTGAGATTCTTATTTCCACATTACTGGAAAAGAACTGGAAGCCTAGAGAGGTGAGGTGACGACCTGCCTGGGGCACAGTGGTGGAGCTGGGATCTGAACCTACTTTGATCTGGTTCAAAAGCCCTAGTCTTTCCAGGACACCAGTCTGCCTCACAGGAGGAGGGGACTGGTGCTCCCCAGCAGAGAGCCCTCTACCAGTACAGGAAGCTAAGGCCCAGAGAAAGGACTGGACCTGTCCACGATCTGAGGCAGGTTGGAAGTGGAGCTGGGGCCACAGTTTCTGGCACCTGGGACCTAAGCTGAGTCTGAGCCGAGCTGGGCCCCCAGGAGGCCTTTGGGCTGGGACCCAGGGAGCCCCATTCTGTGCCTGAAGCTCATCTGAGTCTGGGACTCAAAACCGGAGGCCAAGGACACTGCTTCACAGGGAGGGTGCACCGCGTCACACAGGCACCGGGGTTTAAATGTCAGCTCTGCCACTTAAAAGTCGAGGGAGCCCAGGCCAGTCACTGCTGTGTCCTGAGCTAAAAACGGCTGCTTTGGAGAGGTTTTATGAGAATCTTAATGTTCTAAGTAGCAGGGGTTTCTGGGGGGCAGGGTGGTGGTGGGGATACAAAAGGTGAGGCCACACTCTGAGGGGGGCTGCCCTCTGGGGTTGGGAGAGGCTGGCCCCGGTGAGGCTACCCTCTCCTTCCTGGGGGACCATGTTCCCTGTTGTGTGGCAGTGTGTGTGACCTCGAGGATGTCAGTGTTGTTGTCATCTGTTTAAGGAGGATAATATTGTACTACATGGTGCAAAGGATCGCCGCCTCCAAGACTGGCATGGAGCTGGGGGACAGTGGCCCATAGCCCCCCAGGATCCTTCGGCTGCCCGGTCCACCTGGTGCCTGGACACAGGAATGAACTCCCTGGGTGGCCGCTCCCTCCCCCGCTCTCGCGGGCCGGGGCTGGAAAAAACCTTCCTCCGCTCCCCGCTTCCCGCGGCGGAGGCCCCAGCTTTCCGGCAGCCCCCAGCCCTGGTGTGGCCCCGCTGCCACAGCCGCCTGGGCCCTCCCCCGGCATTAGCTCTTAAGCTATGCAAATAGACATCGGAGGGAGCCCTGTTTAAAGTATTTAGACGAAATGAAAAAAGGCTTTCATCGGCACTAATGAGCCATTCAGGATGCCTCCCCGGTGGATTCTCTCCCGCTCCGCCTCCCGGCCCCCGCCGCCCCCCTGTGGCCCCTCTTGGGATTGGAAGCCCCCCTCCTCTCGGCTCCAGCCGGGTCCTCCCAGGGAGAGCCGCCCACCCCGCCCGCGTCCTCCCCTGAACCCAGCGAGGTGAAGGTGGAGATGGGGCGGCGGGTGAGGGGTCGGGATGCATCCTCCACCCCAACAGACTAGGATCCAAATGCGGCGGGGTGCTCATCTCTGATTTGGGAAGCGTTTTGTCCCTGTCTGACAGATGGAGAAACTGAGGCTCAGTGAGCCCCAGGATGTTGCCAGGGGTCACAGCATGGGTGGGCTGAGGAGCTTGAACCGGTTTGTATGGAGGCAATGGGGGAGGGTGGTAGTCTTTTCTTTTGGCCGCCCCAGGCAGCAGGCAGGTTCCCCCACCAAGGATGGAACCCTCCCCATGCATTGGAAGTGCAGAGTCTTAACCATTGCACCACCAGGGAAGTCCGGGGTGGTGGTCTTCACGCAGTTTAGACCTGGGGCAACTGCTGCACCAGGCCCAGGTGGGCTGCCTGCTTAGGGCTACTGTTTCTGCAGATCTCTCTGCTCCAGACAGAAAAACCTTAGCTTCCAATCTATCTGTCTCTCACTAGCTATGTGACTTGAGCTGGGGGCTGCCCACTGGAGCATTTGCTGCTTTATCTGTGGAGTGGGGTCCTTCTAGTTTGGGGACGGCCAGCTAGAGACAGGCCCCTCTGCTGCCCTGCCCCCCATCCTCTGCCAGGGCAGGAGGGGCCTGCTGGTCTCAGAGGTCAGTACATGGAGGGGGGCCCCAGAGTCCTCAGACAGGTCAGGCTTGATCCCCACTTGTGGCAGCACCAGCTTTCAGCTATGGGGAGCATGCCTGCTGGTGGGTACAGGGGGAGTCTAGGGGTTACAGTGGGCAGGGAGCCTGCCCCTTGGGGCTCTGGAGGTTAAGCTGGCCCAGCATAGGGAGAATGAGAATTTAATGGGATCCATTTATTATCCCATAAAAGCTAATGAGTTTATTCTGGAGGTTCCCTGGCCCCTTTCAAGTTTTAATAGGGGATTAGTGAGGGCTTGGCCCCTGCAGACCCCCATTATCACAGAGCCCAAGGGCAGGAAGAGAGGACCCTGGAGTAAGAGCACTTCAGCTCCCCCCAGAGCCAGAGCCTGGTATCCACAGTGACAGTTTCACTGGGTCCAGGCCTGCCTCCTGAACTGAGGGCCCCCAGCTAGAGGCTGGCAGGGTCACAGAGGGGCCCTGGGGCCTGAGTCCATGTGCCACTACTGACATAATTACCCCACAGTATTCCTGTGTCCGAGGTAGGTTTTCTGCTGTTGACTTCTTGTATTAACAGGAAAGGCAATATAAACCCAATAGAACAGATGGGGAAACTGAGGCCTACAGCTGGGGTGTGGCTTCTCCAAGATCACCCGAAAGCTATGGCAGAACCAGAATGGATATGTTCTGCCTCCTGTGCTTTGGAGCCAGGCAGCTGTCATTCCTCATGCTCATGTGCTAACCAGGCACTCAGCACCTTCACATGTAATCACCTATCCTCCCCAGAGATAGGGCCATTTGAAGCCCAGAATGGTGAAGTAAGCTGTCTAAGGTTGCACAGCCAGTGCGTGGCAAGCCTGGGACTAGGACCCAGAGCTCAGCAGCTCCTCACTCAGCTTTGTCTACTGCTGCCACTGGCCCTCAGCTGTACTTCTTCACTATCTCCCCATTAACTGGCCGCCACTGTCCTAGGGCACTCATGCTGAGAGCCCTGCAGCTTAGGGTGATGGGAAGGAGGTCCTGGTGGTGTGCTGGAGGGATCATTGTTGGGGTGGACAGTGGTTTGAGTGGAGGAGAAACCCTCCCAGGGAACTCTCTGCCAAAACAGGTGCCTTCCCCCTTCTGCCCCATTTGCTCACTTCTTTGCCTCTTTAAGGGCTTCCTTGGTGGCTCAGAATTTGCCTGCAATGCAGGAGACCCAGGTTCGATTCCTGAGTTGGGAAGATGCCCTGGAGAAGGGAATGGCTACCCACTCCAGTATTCTTGCCTGGAGAATCCCATGGACACAGGAACCTGTTGGGCTACAGTCCATGGGGTCATAAATAGTTGGCCTTGACTGAGCAACTATCTAACAGTCTTTTGTCTCTTTAAACTTTCCCCATCCTACCATACCCAGCTCCCATCCCTCCTGGACAGCAGGGAGCCACCCCTGCCTGGCCCAGGGGGTGACAACAGCTCTCTCCTCTGATCTCCTGGTGGCACTTCTTGGTGGGCCCTCAGCATGGGTACAACTTGTGCCCATGGCCAAGGATCCAGCACAAGGCACATCTCTCTTCCTTCATCTCTGCTCGTAGTTGCTGACCCTGGGGCCAGGCACAATGCAGGGTGGGCTCAGAGGACGCGATCTCCAAGCCAGGATTCTGCCTGTCTGCACACTCAGAAGGCTTCCTGCTCCCCAAAGTACTTGGCCCTTGGCCAGCAGGGGTGGGCAGGGGAGGGTGGGGTGTGTCCTGCAGGGAGAAGATGGGCACTCAGCCCTTGGCAATGCCCTAGCACAGCCCCAACTAGCACTTGATGAAGAGTCTCTACCAGTGCGAGCTGGTGGGCCTCCACCCTCAGACTATCCTCCTTTCCTCTACCATTGACCACTGCCCCATCACACCCTCTTACTACCTTCTCTTGGCCAACTTGTGGCAGTTTGGTCAAATCTGGAGTACAGAGATGAATGGGGCACCTCCTCTCGTCTGGGATCCAGGCAAGAAAGTGGCCAGTCCCCAGAATCTGAGCTCTTGTAGCCTCTGTGTACATCTCAGCCCACCCTCATTCATACAGGAAGAAATGGAATCCAGAGAGGTTTCCCAGGTCACACAGCAAACTTGGGGCAGGGCTAGAACTCAAGATGTTGGGGCTCAAAGGGCATCTGGCCCAACTGTTCTGAACAGTGAACCCTCCAGTACTCCTGGGACCATCTGCCATCTGAGGGTATACCTCCACTGACAGAAGGTGTGCCAGGAGCAGCTACCACCTCCACTGTACTAGGGTGGGTGGGTAACCCTGGGCTTCATCAGCTCCAGGGTTGGGGCCTTCTTGCCAGATGCAGGGAGTGTGGGTGGGTATAGCAGGCAACAGCCAGGAATCGGCCCGCAAGTCCTGGTCCCGCCCCTAAGAGGTTAATCCCTCTGCAGAAATCACTCCCCCATTGCAAGCCTCCATTTCCCCATCAGTAAAACAGAAAAGGTATCTAAGGGCCCTGTCAGCTCTCACCTTCCAGGATCCAGTGAGCCACAAAGGGCTCCATGAATAAAAATGCGGAAGGCCACTGTTTACTGGTGGCTCAGATGGTAAAGAATCTGCCTGCAATGCAGGAGACCTGGGTTCAGTCCCTGGGTTGGAAAGATCCCCTGGAGGAAGGAACGGCTACCCACTCCAGTATTCCTGCCTAGAGAATTCCACAGACAGAGAAGCCTGGTGGTCTACAGTCCACAGGGTCACAAAGAGTCAGACATGACTGAACGACTAACATTTTCACTGTTGACTGAGAATTTATCACACGCCTAGCACCATTAGAAGTGCTTTACCAGAATCAACTCATTTAACCTCCCACAATTACTCTGAGATATGAACTTTCATAGATGAAGAAACAGGAACCCAGTGAAGGGCAATTGTCAAGTTACTGGTTTGGATGTGTCAGATTCAAACGTAGACGCTTTGCAGCCCTAGAGCAGTGCTGGCTAATGGAACTTTTTGTGATGATGGAAATGTTTTACATTTGCATGTACGACATGGTAGTCAGTGGCCACATGTGACTAGTGAGCCCTTGAAGTGTGGCTAGTGAGACTGAGGCACCACATTTGAAATTCAATTTCATGTTCATGAATTTAAACCACCACATGTATGTAGTAGCTACCTTGATGGAAAGTGCAGCTCCATCACCTGACCTCTTGACCCCAGCAGTATTCACTTTTCAGAAGGGAAGAGCCTGGCCAGTGTGGGGGTGGGGGGATGGCATTCCAGAGAAGATTAAGATGGGCTGGCAGTGTCTACCCTCCTCTTTGGGCCTGGGGCCAGGCAGGGAGAGGTGACAAGGAGTCCCGGGACTTCCTTAGGTTTTTCATAAAGGCCTCAAGAGAGGGGCCTGTCAGCCATTCAGTCCATCAAGGAGGGACCGGTACTGCCCACCCATGATGTCTGCTTCCCAACCTTGTCCGAGCACTGGTGTTCTGAGAGGTGGGGTGTTCTGAGAGGTGGGGTGTTCAGTGGGCAATTTGGGGAGCTCAGGCAGAGCCACTGTAGGAGGTCTTCATGGATGGAGGGCAGCCAGGAATGCTTGGCCTCCGGTGATTTGGCCCAGGATGGGCTCAGGGTGTGTGGACATTCTATGACAATGCCCGCTGTGCTGGCCGACCTGCCCCTACCTCCCTGCCCAGCCAGGCACATGGGGGCAGGGAGCCTGGCCTGGCCACCACCCCAGGGCTCCTGGGGCAGCCCCAGAGTAGCTGCCTGACCTTGGGACCAGGGGAGGGCCTCACACTGAGCACCCTCCATGGGTCAGGCAGGACTTCCTAGGGAGCTGTCTTCCACTCAGAGCAGCGCCTTTTATGCCAGGAATCAATATTTTACACTTTACATGTGAAGAGACTGGGGCTGAGAGGCAAAGTGATTCATTCTAGTTCACATGGGAGGGAACTGGCAAATAAGGGGTTTGAACTGTCTTCCGGCTCCACAGCCTGAGCTTAAGTTTTTACTGCAGAGTTGCTGCTTCACATGTGATTATGTGGGCCTATGTGTACACCTGAGTGTATGTGCCTGCACGCACACGCGTGTGTAGTTCCAGACACGCTAACATAAGTCATTTCCACTTGTCCTTGCCTGTGGATGCCATGCCCTGGAACCCGGCCTCACAGTCCTCAAGCCTGGGCAGGCTCTGCCTCCCGGAAGTGATGCCTTTCTCCCCAGGGCAGCTGTGCTCCCTCCTTTTCACTCTGCCACCTTCTTGGAACTCGCCTTGACCCTTCCCAGAACGCTGTGGCTGGGACAGCTCCCCAGGCTCTGGGTGTGTGGTGGGGAGAAGGGACAGGGCTCTGGGCTCCCTCCCCACAGCCCCCTCCCTCCTGCAAGGCTGTGACCAGGGGCTCAGGGTACAGGGAGCTCCCAGCTAACTGCCACATTCGCCGCTTTCCAATTTAAAATCTAATATGGTCTCACCACTGCAGAGCTGGGGGCTGGAGAGGTGATTAATGAGGCCTCTGCTACAGCGTCACCTGCTGTGCTCTACACCTTCCCCTGCGGGCCTGTGTTCTCCCTCCTGCCTGCCCGCTGCCCCTGGGGACCTGGGGGTCCTAATCCTGCCGGCTCACAGTTCCTGGTGCTTGGCAGGAGGCACGGGAGTTGGGGGCCTGGGGTGGGGGATTGGGAGAGAACTAGGGGCTGGGCTTGGAGTGGTGGGGGGGGGGCGGCAGGGCTGATGGCCATCCCTGGGGCAGGCTGAAAGAAGGAGGAGGAACACTCTGGGCATCCTTGGGCATCACCTCCCTCACCACTGGGAAGCTGATCAGTCTGCTGAACTCCACTCCATCATGCCCACTGGCAGGAGTGTGGCCAGGGCAGAGGAGGGACATGGCCCCAAGCTGGGTGCTCAGGTCAGCCCTCCCCCAGCACCAACAGCTCCCACCACCTCCTCAGTGACAGCGGGGATCATATTTCTCTGACTGGAAACCTTGAAAATGTCAGCTGGGATGAGGAAGGCTGTGAAGGCAGAAAGGCATTCTCCTTGGAGCTGGTACCAGCCCAGTGGTGGAGCTGGGGAACAGGAGGGTTGTTCTAGGGAGGAATGGCCATCCCCTCCATCCTCTGCCCCCTGCTCAAGTTCAGACACTGGCCAAGGAGAATCCCTCCCAGCCACTGAGCCCAGCAAGGCACCAGGGCCCGAGATCGGGTACCACCCTGGGTCCTAGATCAGCATCTCTGGGTTGCTGCCCCTTCCCAACCCCCTCTGAAGTTCAAAAACTGGCAATACTGAGGTGGCTCCCAGGTCCTGTGCCCACCTCTGAGCCTCGTAGCCCCAAGATTTTGTGGCCTTTGGTCAGAGGAAGAGGCTCATTCTGTGTACCAAGGGTCCAAGTGACCTTGTGACCTTTGCCCTGTGGCTGATTCTGTCAGCTATATCTGGGAGGAGATGGGTTGAGGGAATTGGCTGAGCCTAGACCCCCAGCTGCCCTGATCCTCAATGCTGAGGAGGCGTCTCTCTCCCCTGGAGGTCATTAGAGTGTCTGTCCTTAGCTTGGAAAGCTGAGGAGCCTGGTGAGGACTTGTCAGAGCCATCTCCAGCATGGGAGGTAGCTTTGCCACTGACAGGCTGTGTGACCTTGGGCTTTTCTTGCTCTCTCTGGGCCTGTTTTGGCTTTCCATGTAGTACTTCATTCCTGGTTTCTTCTCGGTTCTGTGGGTGGGTGTGTGAGAGGGTGGAGAGCCCCTCTACTCTCAGTGCCCAAGTGCAGGGTTGATGGAGCCTCATGGTGGGCAGTGGTAAAGGCGGAGGGGGCCTGGCAGGGCAGGTGACTATGCTCTGTTGACTTGCCCATTTCCTCTGGTTGTTACTGGGCCCCAGTCTCCTCATCTCCAGCACCAGAAGACCTTGTGTGTGTGTGTGTATGTGTGCATGTGGGTGGGGTAATCTCATCCAGGTATGCTCTCTCCCTTGACTTCCTGTCACTTTGAACCCCATTCTGCCCTTCCAACTTCTATGGGGGAAACTCTGGGAGTCCTGCCTTACTTCTAAATGTCCTGTGGAGGAGTCCCTGGAGGCCTGGGATCTGCACTTAGAGGCTTGGAGGGGGCAGGGAAAGGGCAGCCTGGGACCTTCTCCTAGTGGCATGGGGCCTAAGCTTCCCCAAGGCATGGCCCCTGTACCTGCGGACCATCCCAGACTCCCCTTGTTTCCACGGGATTCTGAGGCTCCTCAAGCTCAGCTTGTCCTCCCCACTTTCCCCCAGCAGGCCTGAGTGGGGGAGGGGAGGGGTGCAGGGCTGCTAAAAATAGCAGCAGCAGCTCAAGTCTCCTTGAGGGGTCAGTGGAGCCCAAGATTGGGGAGGTAGAGAGTGGAATGGGCTCTGGGGAGAGGAGAGACCAGCCTGAGCTAATACCTGCAGTGCCCGCACCCAGGGCCACAGAGTCCCAGGGTATGGGGACTGGAGCGCACAGACATGCAGGGACAAAGACACCCAGGGTTAGATGGACCAGCCAGGACAAGATGTATACAGACATGCTGCTGCTAAGTCGCCTCAGTCGTGTCCGACTCTGTGCGACCCCATAGACAGCAGCCCACAAGGCTCCGCTGTCCCTGGGATTCTCCAGGCAAGAACACTGGAGTGGGTTGCCATTTCCTTCTCCAATGCATGAAAGTGAAAAGTGAAAGTGCAGTCTCTCAGTCGTGTCCGACCCTCAGCGACCCCATGGACTGCAGCCCACCAGGCTCCTCCATCCATGGGATTTTCCAGGCAAGAGTACTGGAGTGGGGTGCCATTGCCTTCTCCGGTATACAGACATGGCTACCTGCAAATCAGGCTTCTTCTCCTCCAGACCCCCGGGAACACGAGATGGACTCAGCTGTGCAGCCCCTAATCCCTCTGTCTCCTCTCTTGCCCCAACCTTGCTCTGACTTCTTCCAAGGACCCTGCCAGGTGGAGTGTGTGTACGTCTCGAGTTGAGAAGGCTAAGTCCTCTCCCCATGTCCCTGCCAGTCTCCTCTACTTGAGGCCGAGGGCAGTGAAGGACCCAGGAACACCAGGAGTAGCATCAGGAATACAGGTGAAACAGACTAGGCTCACGGCAGCACCCTGACCTGAACAGCAGGCCTAGACTGGCAGGCAGGGTAGGGGGATGAGCGGGAGATGGCTGGACCCAGAAGATCAAGGCTAGAACTCTGCCAGAAGGTGGGAAGAATGGAGTGGGCAGTGAAGGAAAGTGGACAAGGTGAGGCTGGACAAGCAGATGCACTGGTGACCTCCTTTAGACAAGCCTTGTTTGGTCCCACCTTTACACCTTTCCCTGGAGATGCCAGGGGCTCTTCTGTCCTCAAAAGAAAGTGAATCCCTCTCCCCCACTTCCTCTAACCAGCCAGAAAATAGGACCTCACAACAGGAGGGAGCCTGCCAGCTGCCCGAGCAGATGTTTCAAATCACTAGCACATCCCCTTGCTGGATATAAATGATATCTCAGAATGTCCATCAAAGCAGCAACCCAGGGTGAAGGCCCTTAGAAGTACCTTACTCCCAATGGCTAGTCTCAGCTTCCTAGTCAGGCCTGGGCCAGCTTGTGCTCACTGCCCACTCTTATCTTACAGGCCAGCCCTGGACTCCTCCACTTTCTGATCTGCCCCTCCAGTGACTACCTGGAAATCAGCCCCTTCTGGTGCTGGACAGCTCCAGCTATAGGCATATGCTCCTCTTAAGCAGAGCTTCCAGTTTCCTCCCTGTCACCAACTCCTGATTTTCTTTGATCTGGGTGCTGTTTTTTGAAAGAGGTGGGACAGGTGCCATGAATTCCTGAGGAAACTGAGACATGATTTGCCCCAGGTCACGTAGGTAGTAAGGGCTTCCCTGGTGGCTCAGCCAGTAAAGAATCTGCCTGCTATGCAGGAGACCTGAGTTCAATCCCTGGATAGGGAAGATCCCCTGGAGAAGGGAATGACTACCCTCCTCTAGTATGCTTGCCTGGGAAATCCAATGGACAGAGGAGCCTGGAGGGCTATCGTCGATGGGATCACAAAAGAGCTGGACATGACTGAGCACACGCAGCAGCAGCACCTAGCTAGTAGGAGCCAGTATCAGGTTTAAACCCAGGAGTCCTGGCCCTCTGACCAGCATTCTTCTAGTCATGTTCTTCCTTTGGGGCCACACCC
>SJYQ01005011.1:249270-268195 GCA_006410935.1 Redunca redunca
GGGGCTCCCTAGGCACCTGCTGGCTGGTGGGACCCGGGCCAGACGCTCAGCAGGTGGCCGCTTGGGGGACAAAGGAGCTGATGCTCAGCTGCTGGGCTGCGAGGGAGGGAGGGAGAAGCTGTGGGGGTGGGGAGGGAAGGAGGGATTGGGGCTGGGAGTGGGAGGGGCTGGGTCTGCTTCTGTGCCTTTAATAAGGAGACAGAATGCAAAGCGGGGTAAAACAGCATGCAAATGAACATCTGTTGGGGGCTGCTCTGTGGCTCAGGCACTTTTCACAGGGGCCCTGCAGTTCTGCCCTTGCAGCCCATGACCAGCTGGAAGGAGAGTCCTGAGGGTAGAGAGAGGAGTCAGTGGGAGGGGAGGAGTGGGTGACTGGGGGAGATGCTGAGGTTTTTGCCAGGGTGCAGGAGTCCAACTGGGCTCCTGGGGACTTCACTGCAGGAAGGGAGAGACCCGCACTTTGGATTATTCTGCAACACTTGTGGTCTGGTGGCAGGGTCAGTTCAGTTCAGCTCAGTCATGTCTGACTCTTTGCAACCCCGTGGACTGCAGCACACCAGGCCTCCCTATCCGTCACCCACTCCCGGAGTTTACTCAAACTCATGTCCATTGAGTCAGTGACACCATTCAACCACCTCATCCTCTGTCATCCCCTTCTCCTCCCATCTTCAATCTTTCCCAGGATCTTTTCAAATGAGTCAGTTCTTCACATCAGGTGGCCAAAGTATTGGAGTTTCAGCATTAGTCCTTCCAATGAATATTTAGGACTGATCTCCTTTAGGATGGACTGGTTGGATCTCCTTGCTGTCCAAGGGACTCTCAAGAGTCTTCTCCAACACCGCAGTTCAAAAGCATTAATTCTTTGGTGCTCAACTTTTTTTGTAGTCCAAATCTCACATCCATACATGACTACTGGAAAAACCATAGCCTTGACTAGACGGGCCTTTGTTGGCAAAGTAATGTCTCTGCTTTTGAATATGCTGTCTAGGTTGGTCATAACTTTTTGGTGGCAGGAGGGACCCTGTATCTGCTCTGCCTTCTTGGAGGCTTAAAGGGACCCTCAGTCCCAGCAGAGATGGGAAGAGTTGTGATGGAGGGCACCAAGCAAGGCCTGGACCAGGGATCCCAAAGTCTTGCTGGGGCCCTCAAAGACTAAAAAGATGAGCCCTCTCACTACAGGTAAGAAACTGAGGCTCAGAAGAGTCCCTGGCTGGGAATCTTTTGTCCTTTTGAAGGTGAGTGGTTGGATGCTGTTTGGCAACTTATTTGTATCGCATTCAATTAAAATCAGAGAGTCTGTAGTGTAGCTGGTGAGGCAGTCACAGCTGAGTTTGTGAAGATTAAGGGCAGGGATTATGCTGTATTCCTGCCTATTAAAGCACCTGATAGGTGCTGAAAAGAGAGAGGTGTTGCATGGAGAGGGGATGAGTGGATGAAGGATGGATAGGCTAAGTTCCTGATGTGGGGTAGGTGAGAGAAGAGAGAGAACCCTGTGGGCTGGATGATCAGATAAAGAGGGGGTGGTTGAATTGAAACAAATAGAAGGTTCCAGATATAGCATTCCAGGTATGGGAAAATGGCTAAGGGAAAATGGAGAGGTTGGACTGAACAAGGCATGTACAGGGTCTAGGGTTCACTCTCTCTCTGTCTCTCCATTGCCCCTTTCCCAACAACTCATTCCTTCTCATCTCCTGGCAGAGCCCCTTGTCACTGCTGGGCCCAGCCAGGACTCCACCCCACCCCCCACCCCCTATCCCTGGCTCCTTTCCACCAGCCTGCCTGCCAGCCAGGCTGCAGACTCTGCAGCCTGAGACCCGTATTGTTGTTAGAGAAGCGGCAGGTTTGTTTACTCCAGAGCCCGCTGAGAAATCTCAACAATCAATGGCCAACAACACTGCCGGCACAGCAGCATCGATCCTCACCTCCAAGGGCTGGCAGCCCGGTGGCAGGTAGGCAGGTGGAGGGAAGCTGGGGCAGGCTTGGTGCCCAGTCCTGTCCAAGAGCTGAGATTCAAGGCAAGCTTGGGCCTTCCCCGCCAGGGGCTGGACCTCAGCAGGAGTGGGGATACCAGGTAGGTGGGGCAGCCCAGCTTCAGGACAGGAGTGACTGGTATTCTCATTCACTAAGTCTCCTAAAAGATCAGAGAGTAAGAGTTACCCAAGGTCACTGGTCTCTGGGCCAAGACTTCAGGGTTCACTTGACCCCCAGTCCCATGCTCTATCCTGGCCTCCAAGTGTCAGAAAGGGTGTTTTGTTCTTCTGCCCTCTAAGAACTGAGCCAGATAAAATATCCCTAATCTGCAGCAGTAAGGTCTGAGGGTAGATGTCAGGAAAATAAGCCACTGTCATCACCAGAGATGTGCTAGAAGAAAATCAGGGGCCATTTATATCTTGGGTCTGTCTGAACATGGGCTTGAACTTGGCTTATAAAATGCAGATAACAGCTTCTACCTCACAGAGCTGATATGAGGACTAAATGAGCTAATGTTTAATATATAAAGCACTTAGTACAGTGCCTGGCACATTAGTTGGTAACTAATAAATACTTGCTATTATTGTTGCTACTACTACTATTAATAGGATAGTGATACTCTCCCGGGTTCTTATCTGTTTGTGCTGAAGCTTTGCCTTAGGGTGGGGGAGTAGGCACAGTCCTGGCTGCAGCCAGATTTTGCAGAATGGGGAGGCACTTCCAAGACATTTTATTACTTACTGGCTTTAAGCCCAGGGTAAGTAACTTAATCTCTGAAACTCAGTTTTCCTATCTATAAAGTGGGGATAACTAGTCTCTGGTTTTATTAAATAGAAAAGGCTTAAAAATGAAAGACTTGGCTCCTGAGGGTACTAAGACTGGCCTCATACCCCAAAAAGATGTTTGTGAGATAGATAAATGAGTGAACCCCTAGGGATGGATGTTCCCCAGGGACAGCTCTTTTAGGAGCTGTGGAAGGTTCATGGACATGAATTGTTGTGGTTCTGGAGGACTCCTTCACCTCCACCTTTTCATTTAAGTGCATGGAAGGCTCAGAGCAGCTCCCAAGGTTTCATATTGGTCCTGCCAAGCTCTGAGAGGGTGTCTGAAGATGAGATGGAAGAGGAAGTGATAAAGACAGATGACATGGGGTTGCCCCTCCCTTATCTCAGTTCTTAAGTTCATGCAGGGCACCCCTCCCAGGCAGCAGAAGTGGTGGATACATGCTATGGGAAGGAATCAAGAAGCCTAGGCTCTGGGCTTAACTCTGCCATTGCCTACCTGTCCAGGTCAGGAGTTTATTCAATGGGTATTTAATGTCCACCAAGTGCCCCTGGGCACTCGAGCAGTGGTGGTACCAGGGCGGCTGGAGAGAGGCTTTAGCCCTCTTAGAATGGCCATCAGAACCCTACCCCCAAGCCACCTCAGGCTGATGGCGTGACAGCTTAATTTGTGGAAGGAAAAAACTAAGTCAAGGCTATAATTTACAGTTGGGATAATTGGCCAACCGTTAGGAAAGGGAAAAAATTCTAACATACAATCTATGTAAAAATAGTGTGCTTGCTACGCAAACTCAGCTTTAGTCCCAGCTGCCATGCACCCAACTCCCCTTTCTAAACAGGCAGCTGACCCTAAACTTCTTCCAGAGAAGAATTCTAGAACTGTCCTGAAATGGAGGGTCTGAGCAGAACAGACTTGGTGCCTTCCCTCTTGTGTTCAGTCTTGCTCCTGGAAAGGGGCATCAGGCGCTAGGAGCTCGTGACCCCACAAGGTGGGCAACTTGATGGGGGAAAGCCAGGGGGTGATGGGAGCCCAGAAGACTGCCCCAGCTCAGGCTGAGGGTCTGAGAAACCGTAGAGCAGATGCCCCATAAATATATGCTGAAGAACTGCATGAAGGGCCAACTAAGCTGGGACCTGAAGCATGAGGTAGAGTGAGCCAGGTTGGCCCAGGAGCGGAAAAGAATTTCAGGCAGAAGGGACAGCAAGAGCCCAGAAGCTGATGAGAATATGGCTAGTTCTGGGAACTGATTGTCTTGGCTGGGTAAGTTGGCTTCCTGCTGGAAATAGTCTTAAAGGGGCCATGGAGACCTCCGAGTGTCTGCTCTCCACCTCCCAGCTGCTGACTCTGGCTGGTAGCATTGTCTCCTCAACACCACTCCCTCAGCCACTTACATACAGAGCCTGGCTCTTCCTCCCTGAAAGCAGGCCAGTAAGCTGAGGACCCAGAAATCTGCCCTAATGTGCTTTCAGGCTTGGTGACCACCAGTTTGGTGCACCCTTACATTGAATGTTCCAGAAGGTGGAGACCTACAGAGGACAGAGGCATGCCTGATGCCAGAGAGGTAGCCTGAGGCTCTGAACCACCTGAAGTGAGAGGTTCCTTCGCTAAAGTAACCCCTGCCTATAGGCCCTTTTCCACACCCTCTTTCTTATTTGGGGGCTGGGGTACCCAGCTCTGACAGCTCTGCCCAGGTGGGGGCGCAGCGTCCCTGAACTGAGCCTAGCCTGGCAAACAGGGCCTGGAGAAGTGGGGACAAGGAGGGGAGGGGAGCTGGCAGGCTTGGTCACTTAGTTAGGGCCGGGGTGAAGGGAGGGCTTTAAAGAAGCAGGATTTTTAACATGCCCCCCGCCCCACCATTCAGACAGCCATTGGTGGGAGAGGTACAGAAGCTCTAATTAAGCCCAGTTTCTAATTAAACCCAGTCCCTGTGTCTCCTCGATCCCCATTAGCGCCCCATGGCGTCCCCAAGGCATTTTAAGCTGCCACCCTGCTGAGGAAGCTGGGACCGTCGCCAGGGCCTGCCAAGCTTGATGAGCTTGGGCCTGTGAGGGGTAAAAAGCCAACCTAGACTTTCCCTCCAGTCCACGGCAGTCTCTGGGCCTTCCAGTCTCCTCAGAAGCCCAGGGGAGTCTCCTGGCTGCCATGTCAACCCCTGGGGCTCTGGGTACAATCTAGACTGTCTCCTACTGAGCCTTGTCCCTGGCACTCTCACAATGTGCCAGGCTGGGCAACAGGCAGAAGGGCTTGGCGCTAGCTTTGGCTTCAGCCCCCAGACTCAGGAATGTACCTTGAGACTCCAGCACCCACCACAGAGTCTGCAGGAAGCAGCAATTACCATTTCAGGTTAAGGCAGCCCTGGTTGTTAACCCCTTCAGCACTAGGGCTCCTGGAGGCCAGGTTTTCCTTCTCTTCTTGCCTTCCAGACCCTGTTCCCCAGTTCTTGGCACAATAAATGACCCCTACTTCCTGTCCCCTCCCTCACTCTTCCCTCCGAACACTTCATCAGAGTTCAGAGGCGGGGAGCATCAGGTCCAAGGTCACACAGCCAGTGGAGGGAGCCTCTGCCTCTGGACACCCAAGTCTCACCCCAGTTTCTGCAACTTCCACCTTCACCGCCTCCCCAGGCCACGTTCACACATGCAGAGTTTAATTAACTTTATTGATATTCAGAAATTAGGAGAATGACTAAAGGTAATTGCTCATTAAAAATCATTAAACTGACACAGCAGGCTTGGGCACACGCTGCCCCTCCCAAACCGCTTTCCTCCCACCTCGTGGCAGGATCACCAGCTACCAACTGCGGGGAGGATTACTGGTGGCTCACGGCGCCCCTCAAGCCTAATGCTGACTGTGCCCCCGCGGCTGCAGAGGGAGCAGGGAGCTGAGCCCATGGGGTTGAGCTTGGCCCAGCACCATCTTGCCGTGCCCCCCCTAGGTCTCCACCTCTCCCATCTCCCACCGCTTTTGGGTCGCTTCTGGCTGCATCTGTGTCTCTCTGCCTAAACGTGAGCAAAGCTCTGAGGCTCCCCTCTCGAGGCCACGAGGCTGAGGGATGCAGCACTCAGGCCGCAAACGCTCACAGCCTGAGGCCCTTACTGCTTGGGGCCTCCTTCTCATGGTTGAAGCCCCCAGGAGTCCTGAGATGGCCCAGTGCATTGTCTCTCAGTGAGACCACTCAGTACCCCAAGGACTGGGACCCTGCAGCCCTGCTGGGAGGAAGGGGTGCACCAGGGCTGGCCCAGGTCCATGCCTTCTCTCATCATGCCTGGCATTGCTGGGCTGCTTCCTCTTCTCCTTTGGGGGGTGGGTATAAACAAAGATCTTTCCAAGCAGGCAGACCCCTATTCCACATACCACTTGGGGGAGAAGTCTCTTGGGCACTGGAGAGGTCCAGATGGTCAGGGAGGGACACTGGCTGGAGATACACAGACTCTCGGCCACAGAGTGAACCTGTTCTTCTCCATGCTCACACCCATGACCCCAGCGAGGCCCCACCGGGCTCCCGGCCACCCCAGCCATCCTCCTGGAGACCCACAGTCTCACTCTAGCCCTGCAGGGAACTCTCTGGCAGAGGCTGCATCACACACTAGCGGCCTTCCACACTCCTCACACCCACTCACTGCTGAGCCCTCATGCAACATCCAGACCTTCTGAAGCACAGACACACTTGGACCTACTACTCCAGACACTCTGGGCCCTGACTATATTCACAGCAGCCCCACACACCCTCATGGGAGCCTTCGGACTACAGATTAGGAGGCACACACAGGCTCTGCACCCCAAGGGAGCTGTCCAGCGCCAGAATGTGACCCAATCTCAAGATGCGTCCCAAACTCCCAGAGACATTTTCCGACAGCTGGGCCAGGATGCAAGCTTCACTCCCTTCTCCCTGCCCCATCTCAGCAGGGCGTTCAGGACTTTTTCCCTCTCCCTCAACGGGAACACATAATACTGAATTCCTGGAATCACAAAAGAACCCGGCACTGGCAGCCAGGGAGCAGAGTGAGCATACCTGGCTGTGTGCTACTAGAACTAGAGGCTCAGAGAGGGGTTTCCATATCTCTGAGGACACAGAGCAAAGAAAACTGCAGTCCAGGGGCCCAATCTGGCCCCATCTCCACTGTGCTGAGCTCCAGCGAGGCCCGGGAAGATGGAATGATGAGGTTAGAAACTCCCACCTTCTTCCTCCTCCACATCATGCCCTACTAACCACACGCCTAAGGGCTGGCGGGTCCCAATGCCAAGCAAGATTTCAGCGATCTCACCAGCTGATTGGCTACAGTGGAAGAAAGAAGTGGGTGCCCGCAGTTTTGATGAGTGTTTGTTTGAGCCAGGGCAGGTTGCGTGGAGACAGACTCGGAAACCTTCCTTCCTCAAGGCACAGAACCCCCCATTGTCTCCCTAACATTCCCTCGCTGCCCACTTCATGGCCAAGCTTCCCTCGACCCAGGACTGATGAAGTTGGAGCCCTGACTGCAAGCGGGGGACGGAGGACCTCAGGGTGGGGTGCCAGTCCTCCCGCGAAGAGTTTTCGGCCATGGGGTGGGTGGCGGCCGGAGCAGGACGGCAGGCCGGGAGGGAGGAAGAGCTCTGGGAGTGTGCAAGGGTGGAAGGTGCAAGGAAAGGGCTCCCGGGAGGACGGAGTTTTTATCCCAAAACTTCAGCTGTTGCAGCCCAAGGCAGAGCAAGGAGCCAGATAGGGGTCCCCGGGGCCCTCGAGTTTCTCCCTGGAATTGTACTCTAAATTCCGACCTCTGCGTGGCAGCGCCAAGGCGGAGAGGTGGGAGAAGTCCCAGTTTCGGGTCCCGCCGCCATCTGGCCCCGTCCCTCCGCTGTGAGGCCCCAGAACCGGCGGCAAAGTCGAACGAAGTTTGGCGGGCGACAAGGGAGGCGGGACTGCGGGCCGCCAGCGGGACCGTCCCGACTCACTGCCCTGTGTCGTCCTCCCCCCGGCACGCTCGCCCCAACGCTCCTAGATGCCCGGGGAGTGTGGAGAGGTAGCGCGCGGGTGAAGGCGTGAGTGTGTGCGGGGAGGGGGTGGCGTGATGAATTGCAGCTGAGAAATCCCATTAGATCCGGAGAGATGATTAAAGGCGAGGTCTCGGGCGGGTGCGAATGGCGGGAGCAGCGGCAGCTTCCCGCCCCGCGGAGCCCGCGCCCCGCCCGGCTTGGCCGGCGCGGGGGGCAGAGCAACCGAAGGAGCGCGGTTTCCGGGCTGGGCAGCCAGATACGAGGAGCTGAGCTCGGGGACAATCCTCTCTTCCCACCCTCGGGACCCTGCCCCTGCCGCCGGACGCCAGGGTCCCTTACCGTGAGCCAGGAGCGCCAGCAGCGAGGGCAGGAGCAGTAGGGCTGCCGGGCGCATGGTGCCGGTGGCGGCCGCGCCCCAGATCGGGGCTGCGACGGGAGGGCTGGGAGCTCAGCTGGGCTCGGGCGCGGGGGACAGAGCCGGGTCCGACCGGGGAAAAGGGAGCGTGGCTGCCGCCGCCGCCGCCGCCGCCAGCGCCTGACAGAATCAGCACCACGGCCAGCGCCTGGCGTCGGCGCCGGGGATCGCCGCGCGGGGCTGGGGGCGGGGGCGCGGGAGGAGCGGCTTACCGTAAAGTCTCAAGCAAAGGCGCAGAAGACCCAGCGGCAGGAGGACAGCCTCCCTGCGCCGCCGCCAGCTCTGAGGAAGGACTTCCCTGCTAACGTGGGCACACGGCCCCCGCCCTTCCCAGCTGCCCACGCCCAGCCAAGTCTGCCGCCCTCTCCCTCATTAGCAGTCTACCGAGGTGGTGGGGTTCTAACCTGATATCTCCGTGAGAGAGCCACCCTGTCACCATCTCTCCCCACCCCATCCTGGTACCTGAGGGCGCCAAGGGTGACCTGGGAAGGCGTTCGCGAACGAGGCAGCTGGCGAGGCCCGCGTGCCCTTGTGGCAGCTCCGTCCTGAGCCTATAATGAAGATGGCTTTTGAGCGTACAAAGGACAATAAATTATTACTTTGCGCTCAATAAATGCCAGGGCTCCAGGCAGCTGCATCAGCAGCAAACTGTGCTCACAGAAAAGCTTAATTATCCTGATATTATAGTTAAAAGCCAGTAGTACTCGTGTCCTGGGAAGACATTCTACACTTGGCAGGAGCTAACTTGGCCAAATTGTGGGCAAGTGAAGGTAGTATCCTGGGTCCACATGTGGCCCTGAATCTCCAGGACCCTGCCTTGGCCCCACTACAGCACCAAAGAAACCACGATGCTAGCCAGTGAGAGCAGACCCTTCACATCTATCCCTGCCCAGGTTCCTGGAACTGGTGGAGAAAATGGGACAGGGGGGCGGTGGAGTGTGAGGGCATTTCCCTAGGATTATTTTACATAGAGACTTGAAGGAAGGCCAGGAGGGTAGCCAGGGAGGTGGTACCATTCAAGGACATGGAAGAACAAGTTTTGAAGGCTCTGTTTAGACTGAGGAGCCCCAGTGAGTCACAGAACAGCAAAGGGGGCAATCAGATCCCTGAGGCGGATGTTTAGATCCAGAGGTTTTTCTGGCTCCAAGGATGAGCTCACTGGAAGAGCCTAAGTGGACAAATGGGATATCACCCTGTGACCGATGTTATTCTCCTTGTAGAGGAAGAAGAGGGCTGAACTTCCTGTGGCTCCCAGGGAGAATAGCTTTCTGTTTAGGTCTTTGCACATGAACTTGGCTCCTCTCCAAAGCTGCCATACCCCAGTCATTGTCCAATGCCCTTCCTTATTTCATTCTGGAAGCAGGTGGCAAGACTTCCGCCCTAAAGTCATTCCTCAGAGTCTTTTGGTCCTTACTACTTTCACAATTTTTCACCTCTACTTCTCAGATTCTCTTTAGATTCTCTTGCTGTGGGCTCTGAGGAGTTACCTTGATGGCTGTAAGGAAGCCTAGACAACAGGCAGGTGGCATGTAGAATTATCTGGGGGTATCACTGGGAGAGGATTTTTGGACAATCATTTCAAGAAGCTGAGAGAAAAGAGGGCAGTAGCAGATGGATGGCAAAAGGGAGGGGACTTGACAAAAGAATCAGAGGTAAGGAGAGGAAGCTAGGAAAGAAGATGCAGAGGGGAGGGAGGAAGAGAGCTGCCAACAGAGGATGGAGGTAGAAGGTTTTGTGGCTCAGGGGAGGAAATACTGGCAAATGGCAAGAGATTCCTCCTTGAAGTTATTTCTGAGCTCCTCCTTGATTCTTTGGCTCCTCTGAACTACACAACTTGGGCAGAGGAGGGTGAATCATGACCCAGGGATGAACCTTGTGTGCCAGGATGATTCATGCGAATTTGGAGGCTGGTGGAAGCTGGGCTCCTTGATAAGCTGGGCAATACTCACAAAAAGGAGGAGCTTAGGAACCTGTCACATCATGGTTTTTATTGCCTGAACTAACCGCATTGGAGGAGGTGGGGGTTGTCCAATAAAGACTACAAGTCCCAGAATTCATTACCCTGCCCTGAGCTCAGAGGATGGGTTTGCATCATGGGGAAAATATGCACCTAGGTTGTCTGTCCCTCCCTCCTAAAGATGGTCATTGTGGGCTCTCTGCCATGGGCTCCTAGCTAGGTTGAGGCAGAGACTGCACCAAATTGGGAAGCAGTAGAGTTTCTGTCAACACCTATCTCATGCACTTCAAGGGGCTCATTCTGCCCAGATCTTAGCATCACCCACAAATTAAGTACAATAAGATGCCCTAGTGAACATTGAGCTCTATGCTACAGATTTACAATGCGCTCAAGTCATATATGCATTTGAAAGTGGCAGCCTGGGGAGACTTGCAAGGCTCCCTTTACTGGTCTTGTTTCTCCTCTTTGTTTTGTGCCCCCCACCTGATTGTTAGCCCAGAGGGTCTTGGACCTCCTTGCTTGCTTGCTTGTTTTCTGTACCAGTCGTCAACTCTTTGAAGGCACAGAACATGTCTATCTCTTCCACTCCCAACCTTACTGGTGCCCCACATATAGTAGATGCTTAATAAATATTTGTGAATAAATGATGGCATGCCCATGGCATATCATTGGTGCTAAATTCATGCTGTGAGATAATGGAGAAGGGGACAATTGCTTTTGGGGGTGAAGGGAGGTCACTGAGAGCTTCACATAGGAGATGGGTTGACTGAAATCAGTCTTTTTTCGGTTGATGATTTTTAAAAAAGCATTGTTTTTTTAAAATTTATTGACTCTGCTGGGTCATAGTTGAGATAAGCGGGATCTTTGATCTTCATTGCAGTATGCAGAATCTTTAGTTGCAGCATGTGGGATCTTGTTCCCTGACCAGCAATCAAGCCTGGGCCCTCTGCATTGGAAGCATGGAGTCTTAGCCACTGAACCACCAGGGAAGTCCCTGAAATTAGCCTTAATTGTGCCTTAGGTTTCAGGGGAGAGGAAGAAGGAGGGCATCCAGAGTGGAGGGAGTGACTTATGCAAATACAAGGTGGTGGGAAATGCAAGATGATCTGGGGTCAGGGAGAAGACTGGTTCTGGTGGAGCAGGGAGTCTCTGTAGGGACACAGGAGGAAGGGTTGGAGCAGGTGGGGGCCAGGCTTTGTGGTCGTCTGAGTCATAGGACATCCTCAGTGACTATACTGCAAAGGATTATGTCATCACAAGGATATTTACACCAAAACCAGAGAATTTGGAATTCTTAAGGTGGGTTTTCAATGACGAAGGCCAGTGATAGGAACTGAGGGGTTCACTGCTCACTCAGACGGTGGGGATGGGATCTGAGTTACAGCTGCTGCATTAGGACTGGGAACTAGAGATGGGCTTTCCAACCTCAGGGACCCTCCTAGCCTCTGGCCAGAGAGTGCCAGACATCCAGCCCAGCCCCCTGGAGAAGCCAGCTTCACTTCCCCACTCCCAAACAGCCCATCAGTTTGTGGCATCACGGGCACATTGGTGACTTATTTTGAAGTGCCTGGATGGCACTTCCTTTCTGAGTGAGAGAAGAAGAAAATTAGTCTTCAAGACAGCTTTCAAACCAAAACTATATCTTGTGGAGCCAACTGGGTTTTGAAGTTTCAGGGAAGCAGGGACAGGGGCTACCACCTCTGTCCAGAGACTCCAGGAGTACAGGGCAGCCTGCTCACCTCAACCCAATCCTCAGGGGGGTTTCCAAGACCCTGCAGCATCTGGAACAGTCTGGGATGCCATGGCTCCAACCAAGCTTCCCTTTGTACATGCCTGCTCCATTGCTGAGTTGTATCCAACTCTTTGTGAACCTATGGACTATAGACCGCCAGGTTCCTTTGTCCATGGGATTTCCCAGGCAAGAATGCTGGAGTGGGTTGCCATTTCCTTCTCCAGAGGATCTTCCCAACCCAGGGATTGGATCCACATCTCCTTCATTGGCAGGCCGATTTTTTTTTACCACTGAGCCACTAGGGAAGCCCCAGCCAGGCTTCCCAGAGAATCCAAAATCAACCCTTTGAATTTAGGGGCAGGAGGAGGGCCCTGCTCTTATAAATGGGAGTCCTGACTCCTCAGCATTTGCCCCTGCTCTGGGAGGAGGACCAGATTAGCCCTAGCAAGAGCCTGGGTGAATGGAGACAGCAGCAGAAAAGGGTCTGATGTGAGCTGCTTTCCATCTCTAGACTGAGGCCTCCAGCCTGCCCACCACCCCCAGCCAAGTTCTTTGATCCTCCTCAGCTCCATAAATGTTTAATGCCACTGGCTGGACAGAAATGAGGCAGGTGCTGAAGCAAAGAAACTAGGGGTAGGACTTAAGATCCGTGATGCTGGCTAGATTATTTTTCACGTAGGAGCCCTGGGATGGGTGGGAGGAGGCCTTCCCCCTCCATGTGACTGAAGTCCCAGGATTCAAGTTTGTGGCACTAATGAAGGAAACTCTAAAAACCCACCAAGGGGCTGAAAATAAAATGAATAATCAATTGCAGAAGCCCAGTTCCCGGTTTGATTGAAGGAGAAAGATGGAAAGTTAAATGACAATCAAATGCAAATACAGCTCAACAAACACCACAGCAATTACCAGGCGCAGGAACCACATGGTGCTTGCAGGCAGCAGGGGTTGGCAATTTGGAAGCCTGGGTTTATGCAGAGGTGATGGGCATGGGGCCATTTTAATGGACAGTTAAATAGATGCAACACCCCCCTCCCTGCATCTACTTTGCATACAGTGCTACTGAATGGGGGGGAACTGGCATTCTGCATCCAGAGGAAGGTTATACCACCTTCTGTGGCTGCCTCCGCCTCATTTCAGAGTGGAAGAGGACTCGAGTGCCTGGGAGGTGAGACCAAAGTGGCCCTTGGATCAGAGGACTTTGACATGGTCGTGCCAGTCTCATCAGATTCTTCACATCGCCTGGTGCAGAAGGGATGAGGGTTGAAATTGAAAGAAGTTTGTAGGGTCCTCTGAGAAAGGGCTCAAGGTGCTGGCCTTCCAACATCCGAAAAGCCCTGGGTGAGAGTGGCCTTCTCTTCTAGATTTGCATAATGCTTTGCATCTCATTTGAATGCTATTAATTTGGTGTCAGGCTAGGTTGGCACTGCGTAGAAAAGAGAACAGCTGGCCTTCTCCCTCCCCTCCGTACCCTGAGGCTCACCCTGAGCATAGCCCTCCCTAACTTGGGGGATGAGGCTTTCACTTCCACCACCCCCTCAATGTTCCCTGGCACTTGGAGAGTCTCTCAGTGAAGCCAACTCCTAAAAGCCAAGGCTGCCTGGGCAGTGCGGCCACCTGCAGAGTTATGCAGGAGGAAGAAGGGAGGGTCCCCCAAGGTTGCCCTCGCCAGACCCAGAGGACCCGTTGGAGGATGCAGGCAGCCTTCTTCTCCCCAAGCAATCAAGGCGGCTTGGCTTGGAAAAGGTCCAAAGATAATAACCCAGAAAGGGAGGGAACAAAGACAGGTGATAATCCCAGAGAAATATGGAGAGCTCTAGAAATAAAATGCTCTGAACTCAATATTTCTAGTGCTTGAACTTACATAAAATACATCTGTCCAGAGGCATTGGGTTTATGGTAGTGTGGCTCAGGCTGGAAACCTGGTACCAGGATGATGACCATGGGATGAGTGAATGAGTCACAGGGGTGGGGGGGCAGTGAGCTCCTGAGAAAGGGGAAGGAGCCCAAATACATCATGTGGGCTGTCAGATGGGCCTCAGGGGGCTACTGTGAACTGAGGGTGGGGGTGGGAGGAACAAAGCTTCCCTGGCTGGCTGAGATGACCCTCAAAGGCATTTGGGGGGATTTCCCTGGTGGTCCAGTGGTTGAGAATCCACCTTGCAATGCAGGGGATGTGGTTTCCATCACTGGTTAGGGAACTGAGATCCCCCATTCCACGAGGCAACTAAGCCTGTGCACCACACTGGAGAGTCCAAGTGCTGCAATGGAAGATCCCGCATGATGCACAAAGATTCTATTTGCCTCAGCTAAGACCTGACACAGTCAAATCAATCAATCAATCTATCTATCTATCTATCTATATATATATTTAAAAAGGCATCTCAGCTCTTTCCTATGTGGAGCCACCTATAGTGCCCCAACTGCTTCTTACCGGGTTTGACCTAACTGGAATCTTGACCAGCAGTAGGTAGAAACTATTTATGTATAGGAAAAGCAAGGAGGAGGTGCCAACGACCAAAAACTGGTTTCCTTTTGTCGGGGAGAGCCCTTCTACCCTATAGAATCCCAAGACCAGCTCCAGGTGGGCAGGATGGGTGAGGCATGAACCACTATCCCAGTCAGACTGATCTCAGCCTTTGCCTCTGACAGCACTCACCCTGGGTCAAGCCATGGCTGGGGGCATGCCCCCCACCACCCTTTTTTAAGGCCTGAGATAAGATTAGGGGGTTGCTTTGGATAATATGAGAGGATAATTGAGTTTTCCCCTTTGAGCAAACCCAGGCATGAAGCTTCAGAATTACATAAAAGATAGACTTATAGCTGATTCACGTTTTACAGAAGGGCTTTAGGTAAATTTCCTCTTTAAAAAATTCCCACATACATTTACAGCAGATTTATGAAAATTTGGTATACTTCTCATTGTTTTTAAGAAGTTAGCCCTAAATCCAGTAGGCTGTACTTGACCTTTAAAAATAAGAATGACAGCACCGTTTATTATTTACTATTACTGGGCACTGAGCTGCGGAATTTAACTACATTCTCACAGTAATCCTATGAAATAGGCACTGTTACTGTACCCGTTGTACAGATGAGGAAACTGAGGCTCTGGGAGACTAAATGATTTGTAGCTACCTAGTAGGTCAAACCAGTATATACAGACTACCATGGCAGAGCAGAAATGCATATATGTCAGTGCACCTTTGCAGGCTCCTCTGGTGCAGGGGAGGGTAGGCCTCTCGGAATAGGTGGGGCAGGACTGGCTATTTATCAGTTTATTCTTTAGACAAATATTAAGTGTCCACAGTGCTAAATGCTGGGGACACAGAGGTGGGTAAAAACAGGCCCTGCCCCAGCCTGCTCAGAGTTCAGTGTCCAGAACAGGAGACCTTACACAGAACTGCCTGAATAAAGGCAAAGCTACAGTGTTTCAGGTACTCAGGAGAGGTTCCCAGGGCTGTGGAGGCCCATACTGGGGACCTGACTTAATCAGGGAAGGCTTCCTTGAGGAGGTACTGCTTGAGTAGAAAGCCAAGGGACATGTATGAGTTATTCGATCAAATAGGAATGGAGAGTATGTTCCATGCAGAAGTAACAGTAGATGCAAATTCCTGTGGTAAGCAGGACTAAGAAACAGTGTGGCTGGATCACAGAGAACAAGAAGCATGGGGTGGGGAACTTCCCTGACGGTCCAGTGGTTAAGAATCCACCTTGCAAAGCAGGGAACATGGGTTTCATCCCTGGTGGGAGAACTAAGATCCCAAATGCCACGGAGCAACTAAGCCCATGTTCGGCAATGGATGTTCCTGCATGATGCAGTGAAGATCCCGTGCACCTCAACTAAGACCTGATGTAGCCAAATAAATAAATGAATAACTTTAAAAAAAGAAGTGTGGGGTGGGATGCAGCTAAAGAGGCAGACAGGTATAGAACTTCAAAGCTGGGTGGTGGGGGGGCGCTGTACATGACCTCTAGGCTGCCCATCTGTCCGTGTGTTCATCTGTCCATGCATTCACTCAGCCTTCCTCCAATCTCCTACCCAGTTCATTCATCACCCTCTCACTTGTTTGCTTACTGAATGAGGGACCATTTATCGTGGCAGGACCTCAGTGCCCTGTTGGAGAGGCAGAGCCCTCAAGGGGCTCCCAGGGAGGGGAGAATTAGTTTCACCACACTGTGACATAGCATGTTCATCTGTACAAAGTTCTTCAGCAGGCAATCACAACCCTGGAGGCTAAGTGTCTCCCATGGTTCAAGCTTCCTAAGGGAAAGCAACATCAACCCCTCCAGGGAGATCTTCCAGCCACACAATTCTTCCTGGCACCTAACCTCGTTCCTTTCAGCAACAAAAGTAGCCCACTTCTCACAGCCCCAAGGTGGGGAGTGTTTCTGATGGCCCTTTTCATTTTTTTGGGGTTCCGAGGCATCCTTGTCCCAGATGAACACAGGGAAAATTGGTCAGTTCTCCCTCAGATATCAGAATCCAGTTCCAGACACTGCCTGTTCTGGGCATAAAAAATAGGACAGAAATCCCAAATGTCCCTCAGTTCCAGCCACACACTCCCACTCTTCACTCCTCCTTGAACTATTTGTCCTCTGCTTGTGACATCACAGTGGTCTCTATGGCAACCAATTGTGAGGTCACCAATCCTTAAAGCAACAGTGTCTGTAGGGCCAGACAATGGTCAGGAAGAGACAGGGAGAAGGCAAAATGGAGGCTTGAGAAGGAAACCAGCTTCTACGCAGAAAGTACCAGGCCATTCAAGACCCATGGGAGGGGGGAGGACTCTATTCTAGCCCATCCACAGGGAGGTTAAAATAGCTTATGACTTTGTCCCTCATTGAAAAGCTTCTACACTGACAAACAGCCCCTGTGAAATTGCCCATGAAGGGAGAACTTCATCTAATCCCACCCAGATGGGCTGTAGACAGTGATGGGACCTGGTAAGCAGCATCCTGGGATCACTGAGGTGGCCCCATGTATCATTGGGGAGTGAGGTAGGAGCATGGTTCTGTCCTCAGCCCCACTGGCCTAGAGGGGCTGGCCAGTACTGGCCCATGTTTGAGCCTTGATCTTCTTATCAGGGAAGGAGAGAGGATGTGAAGGTGCCAAGGAGGGGGAAATTGCTGATACTTCTCAGGAAGGACTAGGCAGGCCTGCTGGCTCCCCTGAGATCATATTAGTGGTTTGCAAGAGCAAGGCCTTCTGGAAAGGGAGACTGCTTATCAAGAGGCTGGTAGGGGGAAATGTCCCTGCTGGTCCAGGACTTCGCTAGTGGCTCAGACAGTAAAGAATCCACTTGCAATGTAGGAGGACATGGGCTTGACCCCTGGGTCAGGAAGATCCCCTGGAGAAGGGAAAGGCTACCCACTCCAGTATTCTCGCCTGGAGAATTCCATGGGCAGAGGAGCCTGGTGGGCTACAGTCTATGGGGTCTCAAAGAGTCGGACATGACTGACTAACACTTTCACTTTCTAGTGGCTAAGACTCCATGTTCCCAATACAGGGGGGCCCCGGTTTGAACCCTGGTCAGGAAACTAGATCCACAAGTTGCAAATAAGAGTTTCCATGCTGCAACTAAAGAGTCTGTGTGTCATAGTTAAAGATCCAGCATGCTGCAATTAAAGATCCCTCAGGCTGCAAAGAAGATTGAAGATCTGTGTGCCACAACTAAGAGCTGGTGCAGCCAAATAAATTAGTTTTAAAAAAAGAGGCTGGGGCATCCTGAACAGTGACCAGGCTTCAAATTCAGATCTGAGTTGAATTCATCCCAGCCTTTAGCTTGCCTTGAGCAAGTCTCTGAGCCTCTCTGGGCTTCCACTTCTTTGCGTATAAAAGGAAGACGATGCCACTTACCTTTCAGAGAAATAGTCAATGAGATAACCTGTAGGAATGCTTGGCACATAATAGGTGCTCAATAAATGTTCATTATAGTTTTCTACCCTCTCAACCGTGTTAGCATGGGGCTTGCATATTATATGTGTGTCATGAATGTTTGGACTATAAATGCAGCATAAGAACAGAGGGCAGTATTTAGAGCAAGAGAAGTCAGTGGATCTGGTTTCAAATCCTGATCCTTACCAGCTATAAGCTTTCAAGCAAATTGTCTTACAGTTTCCTTAAAGTGTGAAATGGGGACTCATGATAGTATTGTCCTCATAGGATTGCTTAGGACTAAACGATGCAGGGAGAGAGCAAGCCTGGCGCACGTGAAATGCACAGTGCCTGGTGGTGATTGTGCTCAGTCCTGAGTGGTTCTGCGCACCCTGCGCAGTCTCTGTTCACTGTCAGCTTGAAGGGAGTGCCAGTAATCTGCGGGGCGTCTGGAGCCAGAGAGCGGGTCAGCCTCAGACAGGGACAGAGCAGGGCCGCCTCCGCGGGAAGGGGTCACCACTTCCTGTTTGGGTTCCCCCAGCGTGGACCCTCAGGACTGCCGCCCAGCTCATGCCAGTCGCAGCGGCTGGGTCCCCAGCTGGGCTGTGCGCGTGCACGCTCAGTCGCGTCCGACTCTTTGCACCCCGCGAACTGCAGCCCGCCAGGCTCCTCTGTCCATGGGATTCTCCAGGCAAGAATACTGGAGTGGGTTGCCATTTCTTCCTCCAGGAAACGAGGGCTGGACTGTGTCTCACGCCTCTGTGAAGCCCACGCGGAGGCCTGACGCAAGGCAGAGGCTCCGCAGCAGTTCAGGGGAACTGAGTTAGACACCGTTGATAGTCCTGTGCTGGTTAACATTAAGTCTGCATATATATACCCCACGGCAGGCTCTGGCCTAAGCATTTTGCCTGTTGTTGAACCTTTGAGGTAGATGTTATTATCCATTTTTAAAATGAGGAAACAGAAAGGCTAAATAACCTGCTCAAGGTCACGCAGCTAGTAAGTAACAATGGGTCCTGGATTTCAGCCCAGGCTACCTGGCTCTAGAACTTGCACTCTCATGTTAACCCCAGCCTCATGGGCCCTGTCCAGCTGTTTTGCACATCTTCTGACAGGAATTTTCTCCCCTAGCTCTGCCCACCCCATCCCTCTCATCTTCCGACTGAGCCTGGACCCAAGGCTGCCCAAAGAATGCAAATTCCCTCCCCCGCCCCCCCTGCCTCA
>SJYQ01005011.1:268223-354818 GCA_006410935.1 Redunca redunca
TCCCCCTCTGTTGAAATAAACTCCTGCTGCTGCTGTCACTGCCACAGCTAAAACCACCACCGGATCCTTTGCTTATTTCAAGTCCTCCTAAAGCTTGTTGAGTTCTTAACTTATTAAAGATAAGCACATGGAAATAGGGAGCAAATCTCTTTATTTATGACATAATCTCCAGCCCAGAAAAGCGGCAGGAACAGTGTTGCCGATATTAGGGAACCAATAGGAAAAAAATCAATTAGATCCGCCAGAGCGGTTCGCTATTAACTTTCTTCTGATGTTTCTCTTAAGGCTGGCCATGGGGGTCTCCACCAGCTGCCAAGCCAGAGGAGAGAGGAGAGCTTTGTAGGAACAGAGGCAGGAATGTCACGAGGAAGGCAGCAGACCAGGCTCCCAGACAGATGCAGGAGTCTCTCCATCCCAGGTCTCCTTCACGGCTTTCCAAACCTCAGCCAGAAAGTCCTTATGGTGATCTGACCTCCATGTTTCTTGCTGCAGTTTCAGCTGGTGTCGGTGTCTTCAGAGGCAGTGGGAATCAGCTGGTTATTCTTTGCTTCTTGCCGACCAGAACCACAAAATCTAATCAGATTTCTGTTAGATCCTTTGAGGGCAGGATCCTCTTCTTCCTGCAAGAATGTTATTCTGGAGGGCCTCTTGTGGAATGATTTTTAGCAGAGTTGTCTTCTGCTGGGTAACGCTGCCTGGGACCTGCACCCACACCATGAGGTCCTCTCGTCCACCTGTGCCTATCTTCTAAACTGTCTCCTAGAGAAAGGGGTCTGTCTTACTCCTGAGCAAGTGGGATGTCCTGGCTCCCATAGTAACCCAGAGTCTCCTCAAAGCGATCATGGCTTCTTTCCTAGTTTTCCCTCAGGGCTAGGCAAATAGCAGGTGCTCAGTAAATATCACAGAATCAATAATTATTATAATAATAATTCCATTGACTGAATGCTCACCCTGTGAATGCTAAGAAGGGTGGGTGCTTTGTTACCCAAAGCAAGACCCTTAGCTTCTCCTTGAACCATCAGAGAGCCCAGAAGAGGTCTTGAGCTTTATTTTGCTTTGTTTTGTCTTCTTTTTCTGCCCAAGAACAGCAGGAATAGCAGCTGTGAGAAGTCAGTATTATAATCCCCATTTTACAGAGGAGGAAAGAGACTCAGAAATAACTTGTCTAGGCTAATAAGTGAATGATTCACTCTATCCATCTACTTTCAGTCATGAGCAAGTCCTTCTTGAGGTCTAACCTAAATCTTGTCTGTGTCAGCAGTAGTAGTTCCTTCTCTGTCCCACAGAAGCAGAGAACGGCATCACCACCCATGTAGACTTCTCTCAGTTTAGGAGCGTCCACCAGCTCTCAGTACAGGTTGACCCACAATGAATATTAAACACCAAACTTCACAGAGGTCAGCCCTGCAGGGCAGGCAATGAAGCCACCCTCCTCATGCCTGTTCATTATTATAATTAATATTGAGCCGGGGTTGCTGGTGATCTTGCCCTCACCAGGTATTTGGGCTATTTTAGAAGCTTATTCAGATCAATGACAGACAGCTCCAAATAGATAAACTCCCTGCCATCTAGACGAATCAATTGCAACACTGCCGTCACAACAAGCCCAAGAAATCAATCTGATTTCAGGCGACATGGTAACTCAGCGCTGGGCAAGCTGGTTTTAATTTCCCCGCGGCCGAGCCCAGCTCCTCTGCTCACTGAAGCACTCCTCTTTCCCAGCTGGTTCTCGTGCACACAGTGCCCAGGGTCCTTGGAGAGCTTAGGCCAAGGGGGGCAGTTGTATGGAGGACAGGGGGACTAGGAGGTTGTGTGACCTTGAAGAAGGCTCTTGGACCCCCAAACCCAGGAGGAGCTGACTCAGCCCCACTGTTGGGAACCTCATTTTGCTGGCTTCAGCTCCGATTTTCCGCTGCCCTCTGCAAAAAGCAAGCCTGGGAGCCTTTCTGGGCTGCCTCCCAAATCAGGAGTCACAGAGGTAGCTTGCCTACCTCAGGCACTAGGACAACTGCCCCTCTTGGTCTTGGAGACAGAGTTTTGTCTAGCAGGGCAGCAAAAAAGCTCACCAGAACAGACACAGCCATTTACTGGGTGCTTACTTTATGCCCAGGGAGGTAAGTTTAGAACTTTACACACCTCATCTTCTTAATCCCCGCGACAGCCCAAAGAGAAGAAGCAATTTCTACATTTTGTAGAAGAGGAAACCAAAACTCAGAGAGGTTAAAGAACTTGTTCTGGGTCAGACAGCTTGTAATTGATGCAGCCTGGATTTAACGCAGGTCTATTAGACTCCTGTCCCTAAGCCTTAGCCGCCACTCTATCCTAAAGACACCATCAGAGATCCCCCTCACTCTCCCCCTGCTTGAATCCTGTCTGGTTAAATGAACCCATTACTTTTCCTCCAACCTGCCAGGGAACAGAGCCTCTCAAAATTCTCACAATTAGCAATTATTCCCTGAACTTTCACCTGATGCTCCAGGTACTGAGCTGAGGGTGCTGAGGAGATAAGAAGGTCAAGAGGCCAGCTGGCCACCTTCCTGCACCTCATCTGTTACTCCCCTCTCCTCTCCCACTCTATTAGTGTGGTGAGACATGGGGCCTTGGACAGCCTGCAGGGTGTTGGGAGATGTGACTTTGGAGCCAGCTGATTTGGGTTCAAATTCTAGCCCATTCAGTAGAACATCCTGGGCAAGTCTCTTAACCTCTTGGCATGTCTCCTATCTGATCTCGACAAAGACAAAATGAAGACACTTTGTTGCTGTTTAGTTGCTCAGTCATGTCTAACTCATTGAGACCCCATGGACTGCAGCACGCCAGGCTTCCCTGACCTTCACTATCTCCTGGAGTTTGCTCAAACTCATGTCCATTGAGTCGATGATGCCATCCAACCATCTCATCCTCTATCATCCCCTTCTCCTCCTGCCTTCAATCTTTCCCAGCATTAGGGTCTTATCCAATGAATCAGCTCTTCCCATCAAGTAGCCAAAGTATTGGAGCTTCAGCTTTAGCATCAGTCCTTCCAATGAATATTCAGGGTTGATTTCCTTTAGAATTGACTTGCTTGATCTCTTTGCTGTCCAGGGGACTCTCAAGAGCCTTCTCCAACACAACAGTTCCAAAGAATCAATTCTTCGGCACTCAGCTTTCTTTACGGTCTAACTCTCATGTCCATACATGACTACTGGAAAAACCATAGCTTGGACTAGATGGGCCTTTGTCAGCAAAGTGTTATCTCTGCTTTTTAATATGCTGTCTAGGTTTGTCATAGCTTTTCTTCCAGGGAGCAAGTGTCTTTTAATTTCATGGCTGCAGTCACCATCCACAGTGATTTTCGAGCCCAAGAAAATAAAACTAAGGATAATAAAAAAATAACAACAATAAAAAAAGGATAATAATAAAATAAAGGCAGGGATACAAAGAGAACAAAAGGGAGTTGGTCAGATGGGCATGGGGGCTGGGAGCTCTCCTGTTCCATCCCTTCCCTCACTCCCAGCCCCATAGTAACTGCCCCCTGCACCCCAGGTGCTGTGACCAAGCCCTGGGCCTGGCTATTTTTCTGGGTCCGACACCATCTGTCACCTGACAGCTACCGTGATCCTGTTTGGGTTTCGAGCATGACAATTTAGGTGCAAAGTGGGCAAAGCTGCCCCTGGCCATAGGGAAGCCACATAGCTACATCCTTTGGGGGTTGGGTTTGGGCACTGCAGCTGGAGACGCTTGGTCTGGGGACCAGATGGCCCTGGACTATGAAGAAGGGTCTTCTGTCTGTCCCGGGGAGCCTGAGCTGGCTCTTGTAGGGGTGAACACTAGTTCATCAGGCTCTGCATCTTATGTCTTCCCTGAGGGAGGCAGGGACGTCTGAACCTTGAAACCTAGCAATGGAGAGTGACATACAATACCCCACAGCTAGGGAGTGACAGAAGCAGATTCAGACCCAGGCCTGTATGACTCCAGAGGACTGGGGTTGCCTGCACTCCCTCTTCCCTGTGTGGAGGCTGCTCCTCACACCCCATTTTGCACCTATCAGTCTTTTGACCCACCAAATACAGGGCGTGAAGAGAGAAACTCAGAAGAAAGCAAGAGGGAATGGGAGTAGATGCTGGAAAGACTTCCAGATGAAGGGGATTGTCTCTAGGAGAGGTTATTCAAGAGGCAGTACTGTCTCTGGGGCGGTTTCAGTTGAGGTCTCAATTCAGCTGTCCAAACCCCCTGCCCCTCCCATGACTCCCACTTCTTGAAAGCTACTGAGAGACAAGATGACCTCTGATGAGTGTGACTTTTTTTTTTAATATTTATTTTTGGCTACATGGGGGTCTTAATTGCTCTGAGGCATGTGGGATCTTAATGCCCCCACCAGGGATAGAACCTACTTTCCTTGCATTGGAAGGCGGATTCTTAACCACTGGACCATCGGGGAAGCCCCTTCTCTATTTTTTGAATAGGCAGTACCTGCACATGTTTCAAAAAATAAAGGTACAAAAAATGAGCTGGCTCAGTGAAAGGCCTCCCTCCCACCCAAGTCTCCCCGTTCCCATCCCCAGGGGAAGCAACGTTCTGTTTCCCATCCACAATATACAAGCAAATAGGGACACATATTCTCTTTCTTTCGTCTCGTTTTTAACACACAAGATGTAGCATAGCCGGGCACGCTGTTCTCTGCCTTGCTTTTGTCACCTGACAATATATCTTGGAGATTACTCTGAATCAGTACATAAAGAGCTGCCTTCCTCTTAGGTGTCTTTTTATGGTCACAGGCTTCTCGGGGAGCTCTGAAGTAATCACATCTGGTTTGATTAGCTCCACATTTCCATTTATGACTACCCCGCCCAGAGAGGGCAGGAAAGCTCTCCAAGGTCACGCAGCAAGGACTAAAGATGCGCGCGGGCTTCTCCCCCCAGCTCCGGCCTCAGTTCCTGCTCCTCCAACCCCGGGCCACCTCCAAGCAGAGGCTGCTCAGGCAGGGGAAGGAGAGGGAGGGGGGCGCCTCTAATTGAAATGCTCCCTACGCTGCGCGTTTGCAGCCGGCACCTGGCGGCGCGCGGTGCGGGTGAGGGTGCGGCCGGCCTGGGGCGCCGGGCGCTCAGGGGCGGGCGGCGGCCGAGCGCCCACGTGGGAGCAGGCGAGGCCGGCCGATTCCCCGGGAAACCCGCGCCGCCTGCTTCTCGGTAATGAGCTCCCGGGGCCCGAGGTGAGCTTTCCTCGCTGCTCACACGGCAGTCGCGTGGCACCAAAGAAAACGGGGATTTTTTTTTCTTCGTGCCTGACAGCTCATTAGAAGAATTAATTTACTCCAGCGTTTGCAGTTTAAAGGACATTATTTACTGGTTAATTGTTGTTATTACAAAATGTTAAATATCATTATTTATTTCCCAGGTCCTGACAGCTTCTCTGACAGGAATTTATTAGGTGAGACGGGATCACTGGTGGGTGTCCCTGTGCCGAGCAGCGTGAAGGTGGGGGGTGGGGTGGGGATCACTCTTGGGCCTGGGTCTCTGAGCAAGGGAGACACTTCGAGGGGCAGGACGTGGGGGGCTGTCTAGATCCTGCCTGCCCCCCATCCAGGGGGCTGCCTGGAAGCCGCTTCCACTTTGGGGGCCCCTCTGTTCTGACTAGGCAGTGCCCTCACCTTACAGTCTACCCAGCCATCACCCACATTTCTGTCTGAGGGAGAAGGTTGATTAGGCTCATTTTACAAGTTAGGAACCTGAGGCTCATACACAGGTGACAGGCTGGGTGCTGACAGATGAGATGATCTGGGATTTAGAAGAGAGCACTGTGGTCTGTCCAGTCAAGGCTATGGTTTTTCCTGTGGTCATGTATGGATGTGAGAGTTGGAGTGTGAAGAAGGCTGAGCACCGAAGAATTGGTGCTTTTGAACTGTGGTGTTGGAGAAGACTCTTGAGAGTCCCTTGGACTGCAAGGAGATCCAACCAGTCCATTCTGAAGGAGATCAGCCCTGGGATTTTTTGGAAGGAATGATGCTAAAGCTGAAACTCCAGTACTTTGGCCACCTCATGCGAAGAGTTGACTCATTAGAAAAGACTCTGATGCTGGGAGGGATTGGGGTCAGGAGGAGAAGGGGATGACAGAGGATGAGATGGCTGGATGGCATCACTGACTCGATGGATGTGAGTCTGAGTGAACTCCGGGAGATGGTGATGGACAGGGAGGCCTGGCGTGCTGCGATTCATAGGGTCACAAAGAGCCGGACACGACTGAGCGACTGAACTGACTGACTGACTGTGGTCTGAGACCTGAGGCCCAGCCCTGGGAAATGTGAATTTTGGGGCTGTCTTCAAACAATGGCTCTTCACACAAGGCCTTCTGTTCCATCCTTTCCTGCCCAGGAAACTGCCAGCAGCAGGTTGCCTCAAGGAAAATTTGGAGAACCAAAGGGAGATGAAAAGTGCTTTGAAAAAGTATGAAATCGAGCTCAACCAAGCCATTATTGTCGCTATTCTGTAAATTATTGCAAAGTTATTTCTGGCTGGCAGCCTGGTTTATTTTAGACCCTACCTCATTTCTTCCAGGTTATAGGTCCTAATTCCTTGTCTGGTGAGAAGGATTCTCACTAGTGGAGTGAATCCTGACCAGATTCAGAAACTGTAACCACAGCTTGGAGAATTTTACAGATTCTCAGAAGATCAGTGCTTGTCATCCTTCAGAGGTCTTTTCCACCAGACCCTCAGTTTATTTTATTGCCGGTTAAATTTTTAACAAATTTATTTATTTTTCAAGTAGGTAATTCATGCCCAAGGTGCAAATTCAAAAGGCATTAAATAGTATATGGTAAACAGTCTTTCTCACTCCTCTGAGGCAGCCAATGTTATTGATTCTTTGTTTTGACTATACTTAAAAATAGCATTGTTTCCCTTTTTTGTTCATGTAGAAAATACAATTATTCCTGCAGAAGGAAATAAAAATCATATCCAATCCCACTATTCAGAGGTGAATACTGTTGATGTCTCGGTGTATAATCAGGGAGCCTTTTCTCTCTGCCCTGACATACACATGTCTAGTTACAGACTTGCATATTGTTGTTGCTTAGTTGCTCAGTTGTGTCCCGCTCTTTTGTGACCCTATGGACTGTAGCCCTCCAGGTTCCTCTGCCCAAGGGATTCTCTAGGCAAGATTACTGGAGTGGGTTGCCATTTCCTCCTCCAGGGGATCTTCCCAGTCCTGGGACTGAACCCATATCTCCTGCATTGCAGGTGGATTCTTTACCACTGAGCCAACAGGGAAGCCCACAGACTTGCATAACCTGAGTTTATTACTTGTTTACATTAAATATTTATTCTTCAGAAATAAAGTTCTGAGAGGATACGTACTAAACTGATAATTGGTATCTTGAGGAGAAGAACTGGATTGGGTTAGGAAAAGGGGGAACTTTGTATACATTATACAAGATTTTTTTTAGAATGCAAATATATTTGTATATTGCTTCCCCCCAATATTCCAGAATCTACTTTTAAATGACTCCATCAGAAGGCTACTATTTAACCAATCCTTTCTTATTGTGGTCTGAAGATGTCTGCTGACATCCCACTCCAGTAATCTTGCCTAGGGAATCCCTTGGGCAGAGGAACCTGGCGGGCTACAGTCCATAGGGTCACAAAAGAGCGGGACACAACTGAGCAACTAAGCAACAACAATATGCAAGTCTGTAACTAGATGTGCTCTCATCAACAAAGCTGGGGGGTGGACACTTTCGTTCATCTCTGCACACTCATCCATTGTTTCCTTGGGGCAGTTTCTAAGAAATGGAATTGCTAAAGGGAATGTACACTTTCAGGGCTTTTTGATCCATCACGTCAAATTTCCTTCCTTCAAGAAAGTTTCAGTCTCCCATTCTACTACCTGCTCCCCACCCCCACTTCTGATTTGTTCAGCACAAAAGTATAAGGTTTGTGAGATAGTAGGGCAAAGCCAGGGGAGGTTGGCATTGTTTCTTCTCTGGGTGATGTTCAAGAAGAGGGCAGTGTGCGATTTGAGATGCCTCAGAGCCCTGGGATCCTCTCAGGAATCCCAGAGGGGACCTCAGTGTTCAGATGAGTGCCAAACCCTCAGGCCAGGATGGCAAGGGTCTCAGCAAGTACTAATCACAAGGTCGAAGGTTTGTGTATCAAGCATCTGGGTCTGGATCCAGATCCTTCCTCCAGGCATCCAAGCAGAGGGTGAGTGCAGCCCTCTCTCTGTGAGGGTCTCCAGGCTAAAGGCACAGCTGGGATACTTCCTCTCAGAGCTCTTCCAGTCCATGAGAGTGATATCCTTCAAGATCATGTGGCACATGGAGCACCTTTCAATTCCTACCTCCTCTAAATGTCACAGCCAGTCTGCTCTTTGATTCTAGGTGCTCGTTGCTGCCCAGGTCTTGTGGATCTTACCTGCAGCCTTTGCTCCCTAAGATTCTCTGGCAAGTTGACCTATCCCATCTGGAAGGCTTCCAGAGGAACAAGAGGGACACAAGATGGACTTGCTGATTTAATATTGAAAAGAGGGCATTCTGAAAGCTCCCCTCCTCCCTGGAGCCCAGCATCTTGATGGTAGCTGAGGTTTCCTCTTGCTGGGGCAAAAAGAGAACGCCCACGATTGCATCTCATTGGTGAGATGAATAATACATTTGAAGCATCTCACAAACTGTGTTTGATCCGCCTAAAGCTTCAACCGTTAACGTATTTCTCTTTATCCCCAGCAAGGGAGGGCTGGGAACTGTCAACATTTTCCTTTTTGCCTAATTTGTGCTTTCTCCATCAAGAGAAAATCAGGGGCTAGGGGAGGGAAGGAATGGGAAAAGAGAATGGTCGTGACATGTACTCCCTGGAAAAATTCAATGAGTCACAGGACTGGGGGTTGCTCCTGTGGCCTGGGGACTACTGGGGTCACCTGGTCAGAGCAGGGGCAGGGTCTCTGAGGGGAGAGGATCTGCTGTGGGTGAAGGGCCTGTTTGCAGCACTGTGTACCCCTAAGAAGTTGATCCTTGGAAGGACCCATCTCCAGTGTTTCTGAAAATGCTTCCCAGAGGTGAGAAGTTGAGGCTTGTCAGCTGCCAAGCGCAGAAGATGCTCTGTTCTCCTCACGGAAGGTGCAGAGTAATGATGTTAAAAACAGCCACTGACTGGGACTTCGCTGGTGGTCCAGAGGTTAAGATTCTGCACTCCCAACACAAGGGGCCAGGGTTCGATCCCTGGTCAAGGAACTAGATCCCACATGCCTCAACTAAGAGTTCACATGCTGCAACTGAAGGTCTCATATGCCTTTACTAAGACCCAGCGCAGCCAAACAAAACACAAAAGTGCCCCTGACCGATCTCAGGGGCCAGGCACTGTGCTGGTGTTTAAACTTACAAGCCTTTAGTCCCTTCTTATTTTATTCTGAGGGGCAACCTTAAGTTCTAAGGATCTTATCCAAGGTCACCCTGATTGTCCGTGTCAGGCTATCTGGCCCAGAAGTTCATGTTCTTAACCACAGGGCTGTTCTCTCTCTCAACTAGGCTCTGACCCTTTGCCAGACCTGTCTCCTGCTCTGGAAGGACAGAGAAGAAGAGAGAAGAGGTTATGAGCACAGACTCTGGAGTCTGGAATCCTGGCTCCTTCTCCTCACCTCTCACTCTGCCTTGCTTTCCTCACATGTAAAATGGAGATGTTAACAATAGTACCCAATCTCGTAGAATTGTGGTGAGGATTAAATAAGTATATATGATCAAGTTCTCAGAGCCTGGAGCATAGGAAGCACTAACTATGTGTATTTGCCTTTATGTGGGATCTTCCTGAACCAGGGATCAAACCCATGTCCCCTGCATTGGCAGGTGGATTCTTAACCACTGGACCACCAGGGAAGTCCTCCCAACTGATCTCAAATTTATTTCCTCTTCTCTCTTGGGACTGCCTGTCTGTCCCAATCTACTTTATTTCCCAGCCTCCTTCCTCTGCCCAGCCTGGCTTAGGGCCCCACTGTCAGGCCGCCTAGGTTCTTAGAGGGCTCCCTGTGATTCCCAGAATTCTGCAGACATAAGTCAGATTTCAGCAGGTCTTTTGCCTGATTTCTATTAGGTCCTTTCATTCCCGTGGATCTTACCGATGTTCATGGCTCATTTATCTTTGGCAGCCCCTATACAGGAAACACCCATCCCCTAGGTAACCAGCAGCACACTTTGGCAGGAGGCGGAGCACAGAGAGAGATGGCTTCCCTGGGAGGGAAACAGAGCAGACAGTCTCCAGCGGGGAAGGAACAAGGGACGGAGGATGGAGAGTGATTTTCCTAATACCTGACAATGTGTCTTCCATCCTGAGCCACTGGTTGCTGTACTTTCACAGGCATCGCCCCTCCCTTCCGGGAAGCAAATAGTTGTGTCCACCCTCAATTCCCTCCTATCGCGGAAGTGTGAAACAGGAGGGAGAAGTCTGCCAAAGCAAGTACTGAAGCTGGATTTTGGAGCGGACCTCCTTACAGGTGGTGAGAGGGTAGTTCTGGTTATGCAGAACCTCTCCCAGCAGGGCCGGGCAGCCCCAGTGGTCCCCAGCAGACTGATCTGTGTGCCTTCCCAGTGCCCCAGAACCCTTCTGTTCAGGCCTGGCATCCCACGGACGTGGCATTCTGCTCAGCAGCTCAGAGCACAGACGGGAGGGCGGGCATTGCGGAGAATCGATTTGAGGAAGCAGCGGGGGCTTTTTCTTCCTCCCTACTTCCCTGGTCTTTGATCTCCTGTCCTTCCTTCATAGTTCCATTCTTCCCCTCCTTCCTCCCTTGATGTCTCCCTCTTTCTCTCCCTTTGGCAGAATCACAGCAGCTCCCTAGAAGGCAGGTGTGATGGGGGGTTTTAGGGGTTGGGGGGGCAATCGTTTGTCCTCTTGTTCTTTCTGACCGAGTGGGACCTCGCTGCCCAAGGTACCAGCCTCCGACCCAAGTTCTGAGAGGAAGGTTTGACCACAGTGAAAGGACACACACACACACACACACACACACACACATATACTTGGAAAGAAAGAGCTGAAACAGAGAGAGAGAAATCTAGAAAGACAGGGAGAGGCAAAGAGAGAAAGACAGAGACAAGATTCAGAGCATCGAAACAGTGAAAGGCAGAGACATGGAGAGTCAAAGACAATGAAAAAAAGAGAATTCAGCAAATTAAAAATTTTACAACCATCCAGCAAGTCTGCAAAAATGATCTTCCCTGCGGTCTTTCATTTATCTCATTATCTGACTCCTAATGTGCTTTTTCCCCCCTTTTCTTTTCTCGCCACACTTGGTGTAGAATCTTATTAGCTTTTTTTTTTCTTCTGGCAGGGGCTTCATATAGTCTTTTTCATTACATTTCCTAATAAAAGCAATCACTAGGATGGCACGGCTGGAGGATTAAAAAGCCACCTCAGCAGCCTCTTGGCCAGCAGAGCCACGACTTGCTGTAGCCTCATTCATGCTGCCAGGGGAGCGGGCCAGCCCCAGTGGGCCAGATCAGGGAGGCCTGGGCTGTGCTGTGAAATATTCCAGGACTGAGAGAGGCATTACAGCAGGCTTGCAGATGAACGATGTCATGGAGATGAGAAAACAGAAAAGCTGGAGGAAGTGGCCCCTACTTGGAGCTGTCTGAGTGTAGGGCCTGAACCCAGTGCTGGCCTGACCCCAGTGTCCCAGTTTTGCTCCAGAGCAAAGAATATTTGGAGCCTTTCTCTTTGGACCTCTGGCTTACCTGGCAGCAAATTCTTTTGAGTATCAGTGATGTCAAGTTTTCACCTTTTGAGAGTAGATCATATATATAAAATTAATATATGTATTTGTCTGCACTGGGTCTTAATTGCAGCCTGTGGGATCTAGTTCTCTGACCAGAGATTGAACCCCCAGCCCCTGCATTGCAAGCTCGGAGTCTTAGTCACTGGACCACCAGGGAAGTCCAGGGAGTAGATTTGATTTTGTTATCCACACTTTTTTTTTCATGGTATAATTAATATAATGTATAGCTTACCATTTTATTTATTTATTGGCCACATCATGGGGCTTGTGGGATCTTAGCTTCCTGACCTGGGTCCTACGGCAGGAAGAGCACCAGGTCCTAATCACCAGACCAGCAGAAAATTCCCTATTTTTATTTTTAAATTTACCATTTTAACCATTTCAAGTGTCCAGTTCAGTGGCATTAAGTACATTTACATAGTTGTGCAATCTCACCTCTGTCCATTTCCAGAACTTTTTCATCACCTGTACTCATTAACAGTGACTCCCATTCCCCCCTCCCCCACCTCCAGGCACCCACCTTTGTACTTTCTGCCTCTATGAACTTGACTGCTCTGGGCACCTCATATAATTATACAGTATTTGTCCTTTTGCAACTGGCTTATTTCACTTAGCTTAATGTCTTTAAGGTTCTTCCATGTTACAACATGTGTTAGAATTTCATTCCACAGACCGTGAGAACAAACATTTGAATACCAAGGGGGAAAGTGGGGTGGGATGAACTGGGCGATTGGAACTGACATATACTGCTGATGCTATGTGTAAGATCGATAATGGATGAGAGTCTACTGTTTAGCACAGGGAACTCTTCTCAATGCTTTGTGGTGACCTAAATGGGAAGGAAATCCCCCAAAGAGGGGATGCATGTATATGTATAACTGATTCACTGTGCTCTACATTAGAAACTAACATAGCATTGTAAAGCAACTTTTTGCCAATAAAAATTTTTTAAAGTTTTTCATTCCTGTTTAAGGCTGAAAAATAATCCATCCTGTGAATATACCACATTTTGTTTATTCCACACTTTTTTTTCCCCTACAAAATAGAAACATTTCTACTCACAAGAGGAGAGTGAAAAGAGAAAACCCATCTAGAGTCCCATCATATTAACATAACAATTCTTCTTTCTTCTGTGTGTTTCTCTCTGTTGCTAATAACTGAACAACGCTGTCCTCCAAGGACCACTCGAGACAACTCTGAGAAAGCAGCGTGGCAGAGGATTTGGTGCTTGGAAAGGGTCAAAAGTTACCAGGAAACACATCTGATAAATCAAGTTAAGGGAAAGAAAGGAACTCCCTATAAAATAACTTGACATTTTATTGCCCCGGGTTATAAGCTGGCCCTAAAAGTATTTCACACATTGCCCTCCAACATGATATGGGCCACACACTGAGTGGTGCCGGCTTAACAACACAGCCTCTCAAGGGGGGTGACTTTGAAGAGAACAATGGAAATATTTGGCTTAGTACTTTAAAAAATATAAGTACAATAAAATTAAATAAAAGCAATTTTGAAATGACTTGCTCATCTGGGGGCCACTGAGGCCATCCCTGGTTAACTGCTTCATTTCTCAGATGCTTGGTCAGGGCTGATGGAGTCAAATCCAACTAGCATTTCTCAAAGACCAGAGGGCATCACGGGTTTGGGAGGCCGGCAAGGAAAGGCATCATTGTAGAGGGTGTGTGTCAGTTTCAGCAGGGCATCTCCAAACTCAGCCACTGGTTCTGTTAATAAAGACAATGCCTTGTATCTGTGTGGTCCTTTGGGAACCTTTACCTTTCAATTCTTTACACTTTCCTCCAGGATGTTTTTTGCTCTAAGTCTCTACGAGCCTCTGTCCCTTTCCTAGACCCCAGAAAATAGGGAGAGTAGAAGCCCAGAGGCTACAAAGACAGCTTCACAGATGCCTTTTCCTTCCCTTCTCTTGTGTCAGAGATCCTGAAATGAACCGTGGATTTCACTATTTTCCCTCTTTCCACAAACATAGAACATGTTTATTTTCCATGTAGCCTTAAAAACTGGATCTTGGGACTTTCTTGGTGACCCAGTGGCTAAAAATCTGTGCTCCCAATGCAGGGGACCTGAGTTCAATCCATGGTCAGGGAACTAGATCCCACACGTGGTAACTCAGAGTTCACATGACGTAGCTAAAGATCTGGATGTTGTAATGAAGATGGAAGATCCCAAGTGCTGCAACTAAAGTCCCATTGGAAGCACAAAGTGAAAGTTGCTTAGGTGTGTGTGACTCTTTGCGACCCTGTGGACTGTGAACTTTGCAACCGCTGAATTCTCCAGGCCAGAATACTGGAGTAGATAGTCTTTATCTTCTCCAAGGGATCTTCCCTTGTGACTTCCCCGGTGGCTCAGACGGTAAAGCGTCTGCCTACAACACGGGAGACCTAAGTTTGATCCCTGGGTTGGGAAGATCTCCTGGAGAAGGAAATGGCAACCCACTCCAGTATTCTTGCCTGGAAAATCCCATGGACGGAGGAGCCTGGTAGGCTGCAGTCCACGGGGTCTCGAAGAGTCGGACATGACTGAGCGACATACCTACCCAAATCGATATTGCAGACAAACAAACAGGGCTTCCCTGGTGGCTCAGTGGTAAAGGATCTCCCTGCCAATGCAGGAGACATGGGTTCAATCCCTGGTCTGGGAAGATCCCACATGTAGCAAAGCAACTAAGCCCGTGAGCCACAACTATTGAGCCTGTGCTCTAGAGCCTGGGAATCACAACTGCTGAAGCCCTTTAACCCTAGAGCCCATCCTCTGCAACAAGAGAGGCCACCGCAGTGAGAAAGAACCACAAGCATCGCAGTTAGAGAAAAGCCCAAGCAGCAAGAAGACCCAGCACAGTCAAAAATAAATGAATAAATAAAATTATTTAAAAAAACAAACAAAACTGGATCTTTTCCTTATATATACACACTCTCTGTTTTACCAATATCAGCCTTTCCTATATCACTCTTTCTCTTTCTGAGAAGCTGTCTCTTCCCTTCCATCAGTGCTCCAGGCAGCTTTTATTTTTCTTTTATTCTCAGCTTTCTATCAATCAAGGGGAGGGGAAAACACTTTATCTGAACCCTTGGTGTGCAACAGCAGCAACCAGCAGCTGCCAGGGCAGTGGGGACTTCATTTCCAGTGCTGACGTTTATAAATGTGGCACACAATACCAGTAGGGACTAGAATAAATCACACAGCTTCTCCAAAGGTCTCCAGGGGCTGCTTTAGAGTCTTTCCCATTGGGGGTCATGCTCCTCTTTCTTTGCAGGGGGTGGGGTGTGGAAGGCTGTGATTTGCAACATGAAGCAAACCACGTTCTTGCCCACCCTCGGTGTAAGCCCTGAGCCCAGCACCCAGGCTGCTCTGGAGCAAGGATGCTCTGGGCCTGTCTCTGGATGTGGAGAAAGGCTTGGGGCTTGAAATCCAGGCTGGAGGTTGGAATATTGGCTCTGTCCCTTACCAGCTATCAGTTTCCTCATCTGCAAAATGGGGCTAAAAATGCCTGCCCCGCCTACCTCCCAGGGCTGTGGTGAAGATCCAATGACCTGTCTATAAAGCGAGGGCCTTTATACAATGTACTGAAGGTTATTAAGGGGCAAATATATATATATATAACCAGCGTTGTTCAGAGAGAGCTTTCTGGATGGGCTCCAAGCTGACCTCTCTCAGGCCGTTCCCTGAGCCTCAGCTTTTTCTTTTCATTTAAGAATTCTGGACCAGGAGCGCTGATGATCTGTTCCAAACACAGCTGGACCCTTCCCAATGTCTTGTCTACGCTTTTGCTTCTGCCCCTCCAAATATGAAGAAAATACAGGTAGACAAATATGCTAGGTGGAGGGAGGAAGGGAGAGACAGAGACTGAGAGAGGGGGGTTTCCAAGGATGAGGCAGGAGACAGGGAGAATTGCCTCATATCCTCTGTGTCACTGGGAACTCATTATGGATCCTTTCAAGGTTCTGTTCAGCGAGACCCGCATGGGCACCCCCAATCCCAATCCCACTCCCTTTATATTCCCTACACTTCCAGGTGCTGCATGCCACCTTTGACCTGCTTTCTGGTCCTTCTGTGACTTTCCATCCTACCAAGGCCAATCCCTGCCTGTGGTTGAGCGCTTAGGTTCCAGGCAGGGTGCTGACGACACCCAAAGCCTGTCCCTGAGCCCCCTCAGGACAGCAATTATCTGTACAGTGTTTTCTTCTAAGCCTTTTCCTATATAACAAGATTCCACCCAGCATCATTCCCCAGAGGCAACTGCTGTTGCCAGTTTCTTGCTATCCTTATAGAGAGAAAACTGATTTTCTTTAAATATTTGTTCAACACTTTATTTAAAGGGATTAGGAGCTGCAAAGAGAAAGACTGAACAGAGGACCGAGTTTCTTTATTGTTCTGAGCAATTCGGCTCTGATGGACAATTGCATGCCTCATTCTTTAAAACAAAAACAGTGAAGTACGTGGGACCCATTCTCAGCTGAAGGCCATTAACATGGGTGATGGGGCAGGATGTCACAATCTACACCTGCATCTTATCAAAATAGTTTTTATACAAATAGAGTGATTCTCTAAAAGGCATCTGGTCAGCAAAATTCTCCTCTGTCTTATTCCAGTCATGATGATGCTTTAGAGTCCTATCTATACTGGCCCTTCAGCCAAAGCCTGGCTGGTCCACCCCTAAATCTGACTCTCACGGTGGCTATTATGAGTGTCCCATTCTTGTTGTCCTCTGAGTGAGGTGGTCATTCTTATTTGATAATTGCCTCTTTTTTTTTTTTTTCACTTTTGGAATCTGAGAAGGAAGGGGACAGGGATGTGTCAATGGCGGACATACTGAAAGGGTGATGTATTTTGGGTACTAGTCATCTGGGCTTCCCTGGTGGCTCAGTGGGAAAGAATCCACCTGCCAGTGCAGGATACAACTGTTCGATCCCTGGGTCGGGGAAGATCCCCTGGAGAAGGGAATGGCACCCCACTCCAGTATTCTTGCCTAGAAAATCCTGTGGACAGAGGGGCCTGGTGGGCTACAGTCAAGGAGGTTGCAAAAGTTCAGACACGACGTTAGTGACTAAACAACAACAACAATCTGATTGCAGCTGAGGCTGGAAGCCTGTTACGGCAGGCTGAGTTATTTGGACTAACTATCCAGTAAAGGCAACTAAAAATGCTAGATAAAATATCATAAACACCTTAAAAGACCCAAAGAATTGATTAAGTAGTAAGGAATTAATGGGCCAACATGGAAGAGAAAACCAGAGCATAGAAACCAGTTTTCCCTAAAAGAGCTCAACACTCCTAGCAAAGCTGAACTTTCATTTCAATCACTTGGAAGAGGGAGGGAGTTAGAAGTCCACGCTCAGTGCCTACAGGTAGTGCAGAATCGAATAAGGATGATTTTCTCAATACGCTGAGACCCTGAGTGGCTTCATCATCAGGGTTAAGGTGGACTGAAGTACCCCAGGCCAGGTTCACATTGCCTGGGTGACCCAGGGAAACTCGGACCAGAACGTGTTTAGATAGCTTAGGACTGGTGGTACCTCTGATGCCTGGCAGAAGTAAGCACACTCTTCTCGAGAGGAAGGGTCCTTTATATTCAAATGATTCCTGTTTATTTGGAGCAATGTATGATAAATAATCATTTGTTCAAGTGCAGTTACCAGAACTTGGTTAAAGAACGGAGGCTCCAAGAAAATAAGGCTCCATGAGTGAGAATCATAGAAATAAGGGACAAAGGAGAAACAGCTGAGGCTTCATAATTAGCATGATCAGATGTAGACTATAGGGAATTCCCTGGTGGTCCAGTGGTTAGGACTCTGCACTTTCACCACTGAGGACCCAGGTTCAATCCCTAGTTGGGAAACAAAGATCCTGCAAGCTGTGTGGCATGGCCAAGAAAAAAAAAGGTATAGACAATAAATCACGCTTCCTGTGCTCAAAAAAGTAAAAGGTAAGCCTGAAAATATTTACAAGGAATGAGAAATTGTGTAAGGTGTCAAAATGAATTAAAAAAAAAAATTCTATGGATGGGAGGGGGATTTGGGAGAGAATGGGTACCATATGTGTATGGCTGAGTCCCTTCACTGTTCACCTGAAACTACCATAACATTGTTAATTGTCTATACCCCATTACAAAATAAAAAAGCTTAAAGTTTGAGAAAGAATTTAAAACTTTTAAAAAGTTAAAAAATATATAATTTTTTTTAATTTCTAAAAAAGAAAAAACCTACAGGAACTATGATTGAAAAGCCACTCATTAATTTAAAAGTAACTTGGATGCAGTAGAACAGAGTATTAGCAAAGTAAAAGATAATAGTGAAGAATTACTCAGAATGTGGTACAGAGAGAAAAAAAAAAAATAGGAAGGAGGGACTTGGGAAGATAAGAGACACAGTGGACAAAGGCCTGACACATGTGTAATTAACATCCCAGACAGAAAGAATAGAGCAGAAGCAAATATCTGAGAAGAAATCATGACTGAGCAATTTCCAGAACTGGTAAAAGACACTAGTGCACAGATTCAAGAGGCCAGTAAATCCCCAGCATGAAAATCCTGTTTAAACCAGCAGCCAGAGGAGAAAGGCTCAAGTGGTACAACGGAGAGCTTCCTTCCCAGCCTCAGCAGGCTAAACTCCATAAAGCCTCCCACAAAGAATCAGTCCTGAGTATTCATTGGAAGGACTGATGCTGAAGTTGAAACTCCAGTACTTTGAGCCGACTCATTAGAAAAGACCCTGCTGCTGGCGAAGATTGAGGGCAAGAGGAGAAGGGGGTGACAGAGGGTGAGATGGTTGAATGGCATCACCGACTCAATGGAGATGAGTTTGAGCAAATTCCGGGAGATAGTGAAGGACAGGGAAGCCTGGCGTGCTGCAGTACATGGGGTCACAAAGAGTCATACATAATTTAGTGGCAGAACATCAATAAGAAGCAGAGTCCCCTTTCCCTCTTTCACTGCCTCGAGGCCTCTCCTCCAGCCAGGTCTTGGTATCATACCACCTGTCCACAAAGGCCTTCCCTCAAACCGCTCTTTCACTCTGATCTAAAAGGAAGAAGGGGGGCCCAGGCAGAAACAGAAAAATGAACGGAAGAATAAGAACCGGTGAGAAAGCAGAGTAAGAGGGACTTTCCTGATGGTGCAGTGGTTAAGAACCCACCTTCCAATGCAGAGGACGCAGGTTTAATCCCTGGTCAGGTATCTAAGATCCCACGTGCCTCAGGGCGACGAAGCCCATGTGCTGCCGCTACTGAGCCTGTGGACACCAGAGCCTGCACACACCCCAACAAAAGACCCTGTGTGCCATAACAAAGACCAGGCACAGCCAAAAATACATAAATATTAAAAATAGAAAAGAAAGCAGAGTAAGAGATGAATCTTGAAGGCATTATTGCTCAGGAGATGGGCTAGACTGGCTCTGGGGGGCGGGGGCGGTCTGGAGGCAACAAGCAGAAAATGGGGATTGATTGATGGCTCAGAAGTTGCTCTCCAGGGACTTCTCTGGTGGTCCAGTGGTTAAGACTCTGTGCTTCCAGTGTAGGGGGCCCAGGTTCATTCCCTGGTCGGGGAACTAAGACCTCACATGCTGCACAGCACAGCCAAAAAAGAAATAAATTAAAAAAAAAAAATTGCTCTCCAGAATTCTGCTTCTCATCCCTTCCCTTAGGCTTCCCTCTGATTCTCTGCCTCTATAAGCCCACACCTGGCAGTATATTGTGGGAGAGGACCTGAACTCCCCTATCCATCGACCTTCCCTAACAGACAGCACCATCTGCAGAGATGGGAGAGGGGAAGACAAGATCTACTTGAAAACTGGAGAATACCAGAGAACTGAGCCCCTGGAGTTAATCTTCCTGCACACTACTGAATTTTAGTTGCTATTTGTCACCTGTCAAGCCAGCCCAAGCCGTGTGAAAGCTACTTTTCTTTTCTTGCCCTCAATTCTCACTCCTCAACTTGCCAATCCAGAGTTTTCCTGATATCCAGGATATGAAGCATGGGAAAGACACGAAAGAGAGAGGAAGGGGAGACTCCTGAGAGAGGGTTCATATCTAGTCTCCACTCCAGACACACCCTCACCTCCAAGGAGCAGCACTGGAACATCAGTTCTTAGCACTGGGTTGTTGTTTTTTTAACTTTTACATTTTATTTAGTTAGGCTTCATTGGGTCTTCGTTGCTGCAAGTGGGCTTTTTCCAGCTGTGCTGCTCAGGCTTTTTTACTGCGGTGGCTTCTCTTGTTGCAGAACATGGGCTCTAGGGCACGTGGGCTTCAGTAGTTGTGGCCCACGAGCTTAGTTGTCCCTCAGTAGGTGGAATCTTCCCAGCCCAGGGATGGAACCTGTGTCCCCTGCATTGGCAGGCAGATTCTTAGCCACTGGACCACCAGGGAAATCCTCTCAGCACTCTTTGACTTGTCATTTGCCTCTACATCAGCTGAGCTTTAATCGAACCTTCTCCAAAATCCTTGCAGTGGAAATATACCCATTCAGATACATACATCTGTAAAGACAGCTTAATGAACACTTGGGTATATCTTAGAGCACCACAGTCAGACGAGTGTGCAAAAGAACATGCCTACCAATGCAGGAAAGGTCGGTTCGATCCCTGGGTTGAAAAGATCCTCTGGAGGAGGAAATGGCAACCCACTACAGTATTCTTGCCTGGAGAATCCCATGGACAGCGGAGGCTGGGAGGCTACAGTTCATGGGGTCGCTAAAGGGACATGACCGAGCAAGTCAACAACAACAAATTGTACAGAGCTTGGATAGAAAGGCCTTGAAACAAGATTAAGAAGTTTCCATCATTCGTCTTCAGGGATGTTTTCCCTTAAGACAATGAAATCCGGTCCTCCCTTATGTTTATTACATTTCCTCTCGTCCCAGTGAGGTCTGAGAGCATCCGTTCATAGGTAGATCCCCAGTGCTCAGGCTAAATGATGATCTAATATATTTTCAGAGGTTTCAGCCTCATTTTCCAGGACTTTCCTTATTTCTTCCCTCCCCTGGAGACTGCCTAGCAATTGGACTCTTATATCTTGAGGGAGCAGAGTCGACCCTAATATTTGCTATTCAACAAACACAAAACAAAAACATGGCAGGAAGCGAAGTTAAGGTCTCTAGGGAGTCCACAACCTACTTCCTGTCCTGAAGGAGGGTACTGTGCTCAGCATCTTGCAGAAGACACTGTCAGCCTTTGATAAACCTTGCTGGGCCAGTCCAGAACAGACCTCTCACCTCCCTAAACACCTAGTATCAGAGATCAAACCACTCAATCCTAAAGGAAATCAATCCTGAATATTCACTGGAAGGACTGATGATGAAGCTGAAGTTCCAATATTTTGGCCACCTGATGTGAAGAGTTGACTCATTAGAAAAGACCCTGATGCTGGGAAAGATTGAGGGCAGGAGGAGAAGTAGACGACAGAAGATGAGATGGTTGGATGGCATCACCAACTCAATGGACATGAGTCTGAGCAAACTCCAGAAGATAGTGAAGGACAGGGAAGCCTGGCTTGTGGCAGTCCATGGGGTCAAAAAGAATTGGACACAAGTGAGTGACTGAACTGAACTGAACTGAGAGAGCCACATGTCTAAGATGCCTGGGACAGCAGAGAAACCCACCATCAATTCAACAGACACGTGTGGGCACTTTTCTTTCCCATATGCCTTCTCCACACCAGGGAATACTATGTAGCCATCAACAAGAATGTACCAGCTCAGGATGACTCACATTTCAGACCCATGATACAGGGAGCCAAGATACAGGAAATGGAAACAGCAAGGTGCGGTATAGTATGCTACTTCTGAACTTAAAAAAAAAAAAAATATACCATGTAAGTATGTCTGTATACCCATAGAACATCCCTGGAAGCATAAAGAAAATGGTAAGAGTATTGCCTATGATGAGGAGCAGGAAATGGCTGAGGATAGGATGGGAAGGAGAATTCCTTTTTGTAGTGTTTTCTTTTGAACTTTTTCATTGTTGTTCACTGTGTCTGTATTACCTATAAAAAATGACAATCAAAGAAGACCCTTCTCTTTAGGGAGCTGAGGGCAAAGGCAGACGTGCAAACAATTGAAATACTCTGCCCATTGTCATCATGGAGACGTAGACAGGGTAGGAAGGGACTGTGGGAGAGAGGCCATCTGAGCCGGTGTGCGGGTGTGCAGGGGGGACTTGGAATCGTCACAGAGAGTGCTGGATCCTCTCTCAGCCCAGCCTTGCCAGGGCCTGAAGAGCACAGTGAGAACGGACCGTGGTGGAACTGCAGGGGCAGAGGCCGGAACGCCTACTGCGTTGTGTGCCAGGCTAAGAAGCCACAATTTTATCCTAATAGAAAATAGGCAACTATTAAAGAATTTTCAGAAGAGGAGTGACCTGTTCAGAGAGGCTGTTTAGAGAGAGGATTCTGGCAGGAACACAGAAGGATAGATTAAGAGGGGCAAGAATGGGGTGGAGAGACTGGTTATGAGGTTAATGCAGGAATCTAGGAGAAGGAAGGCAGATGATGACAAAGGGAGTGGGGATGGAGGAGAGGGATAAAAGCTGAGACATGCCATGGGTCTGAAATGTGCATGCTGACCATGAACAGATCTAGCTCTGCGCGCTTGGTTTTCTCACACGGGCATCCTCTGCTCATTCTGCCCCAAATACCCCCAGCAGCTGGCAGAATGGGTCCCCAGGGGGTGCTCCCTGGTCAGCCTGGCTGTCTCCTTGCCCCAGGCTCTAGCTGCTTGGCAAAGAGGTGCAGAGGAAAGAACAGGAACCTGCCCCTCATCATTCAACTCCTAGGTCTCTTTTATTTATTCCATGCTCTCTCTCTCTTTCTCTCTCTCTCTCTCACGATTCAGGTCCTCTCATTATTTCTGAGCTGTACAGCTTGCTGCTTCCTCGGCTCGCCTCTCCCACCCCTGTCTGTGAAGTGTCAATCAAACCATCGGATGAGCAGCTCAGCCTTCCATCCTCTGCGGCTCTGCCTCAGGACACAGCAGCAATTGCTGACACACAGCATCGGTGTAGGGCCGCCGGCTCTCCCTTTAATGGTCTTCCGATCCAGAATGGGTGTTAAAGTGAAATTTGAGAGGTTCACTTCTCTCCACTTGCCCCTATCAGGATGACCACAAGGACGGGCAACACTAAGAGAGAGGGGAAGCTTTCAGAAGCCGGAGTGCTTTTCATCTGAAGGTTGGACCACGGCCAGTGTCTGCTTTCGGAGGAGTCGTTTGAAATTCTTAACAAGAAGCAGAATGCTTGAGTCCAGGAATTCAGGGCAGGCTTGTGAAGTAGGGATGGGGAGATAGGATTGTTATTTTATTACTGAAGTTATATTCTATTAAACAAAGGAGAGGTGGGATATAGAGCTGCTTTGTAGCTTCCCGGGAGGATGAACAATGAGAAATGTCCAGGGTTGGGGGGGAAGTGACTAGGAAAACTGAGATTAGAACAAAGAAAGAACCTCCCCACACCCTGGAACTGGTGACCGGGGAGATCTGAAGCATCTGTTTCCTCGAGGGATTTGTCCTTATCCTTTTACAAATTATGAATGGAAGTGCAATTTTTATAGAATATGGAAATTAATGAGCATTAAGCTCAATTACCTTCGCCAAATTCTCTCTAGATCTCTCATACACACACACATGACTCGTGGTTGTGATCCATGCGTGTCTATTTGTGTTCTGCACCTCTTCCCGGTATAATTTCATATATGCATGTCTGTGGAGCCCTCTGTCCTCAGGCTTGTCATTCTGAATATCCTACCTATTGTGTCAATGTGCCAGTGTCTGTTCCTCCATCCCCTGTGGCTGGGTTGTTTCCAATTTTTTGTTTTAATTTGTTACTTTTCCCATTTAATTTTTTTAAGTTGGTATGTTGTATTTTCATTGCTATTCCGTTCAAGAAATTTTCCCTTTTTTTTTGGCCTCATGGCACATGGAATCTTAGTTCCCTCATCAGGGATGGAACCCAAGCCCCCTGTAGTGGAAACGTGAAGTCTTAACCTCTGGACCACCAAAGAAGTCTATTTTAATATACTATAAAAGCACAATGAGGAATGTTTTCATATAAATGCCCTTTTCTTCCCTTGAATATTTCCCTGGGGTATAGTTCCCCAAGTCTAATTTCTAGGTCAGAAGATTTGAACCATTTTACCGCCCCAGTGCTCTCCAGGAAGCCCAGGCAATCTGAGTGGCCACCCTACTCTCTCTCGATCCCCAAGGCACTGACAACATCAGATTTTATCATTTTTATTTATTTTTGCTCATTTAATAGGGACATAATTGTACCTTGAAGTTATTTAATTCCCATTTCTTTCATTGCCAGTGAGACTGGGCAGACTTCCACATTAGGATTTATTGTCTGCTTTTCCTTTGTGTAAACTGTTCATCTCCTCTGACATCTTATCAAGAGATATCTGAAGGCTGATCTTATGTATTTATATCAAGACTTTACATACCGTAAGAGTCCATTTGTCTCAGTTATGTCTGCCACTCCCTAAGGGACCTGTCACATTGTGAGGTAGATGCTAGCTTGTCCCGTGTGGGCAGTTCTGGATCCTAGAGAAATTTTTTTCAGAAGAAAAAAAATTGCCAGTCGTATGGCACCCCCTCTCTGGGTCCCTATTTTCCTAGGAAAGGAAGCCTGGGCTGAAAGGACAGCTAGCTGCCAAGGCCATGCTGGAGGAGTCTTTGCTAAGGCTAGGTACCTTCCTATGGTCCCAAGGAGGTCCTGGTCCATTACTTTCTCCCGCTTGTAGCATGGCCATGAGAGAAACAACAAAATACTCAAATCAGAATCATCATTACAAGTCTGAACTCGTTGGTATAGCATAGTGCTTAAAGAACATGTTCTGTACCAGACACACCGAGGCTCACCTCTCAGTGCCCCTGTTTACCAGGTGTGAGGCTTTGGGCAAGTTACAGTCTCTGTGAGTCTTTGTGTCTTTGTCTGTAAAGTGGTATTTCGGTTATAGCTGCATGAAAAACTACCCAAAATCTTAGTGGCTAAAAACAGCAACTATTGGACTTCCCTGGTGGCTCAGTGGTAAAGAATCTGCCTGCCAGCGAGGGAGACACAGGTTTGATCCCTGATCCAGAAGGATCCCTTATGCCTCAGAGCAAACAAGCCCACACGCCACAACTATTGAGTCTGTGCTCTAGAGCCCGGAAGCCACAGCTACTAAAGCCTGAGCGCCCTCGAGCGCATAATCTTGAGAAGCACAATGCCTTCTAGAGAAGACACCCAATAAGCCCCCACCTGGCAATTAGGCAGGAGCCTCCACTCGCCACAATTGGAGAAAGGCCCGAGCACAGTAATGAAGAGCCAGCATAGCCAAAAATAAATAAACAAAAAAACCTGTTTTATTCTATCTCATGATTTTGTAGGTCAGGAATTCAGATGGGTTTTGGCTAGATGAGTCTTATGCTCCACGTGGCATTAATTGGGTCACTCAGTGGTATTTAGCTGGTGGCTAGGGTGGACTGGAAGGTCCAAGATTGCTTCACTATTTTCTAAAGAAACTATTGATTTGTTTTTGGCTGCACTGGGTCTTCGTTGCTGCATGTGGGCTTTCTCTAGTTGTGGTGCACGGGCTTCTCATTGCAGTGGCTTCTCTTATTGCGAAGCACGGGCTCTAGAGCATGGGCTTAGTAGCTGAGTCTTAAAGGCTTAGTTGCTCTGGGGCTTGTGGGATCTTCCTGGAGCAAGGATTGAACTAGTGTCCCCTGCATTGGCAAAGGGATTCTTAACCACTAGGCCAGCAGGGAAGTCCCAAGATTGCTTCGCTCTTATGTCTGTCTCTCCATGTAGTCTCAGGGCCTCTCCACGTGGTCTCTCCAACAGGATGGTTGGACTAACATGGAGGATCCAAGAAGCTGCGTTTAAGGCCTGGGCTGGAAAGTGTCCCCATGTCACTTCCTCTATATCCTACGGGTCAAGCTGTCACAGAGCCTGTGATGGAAAGAGTGATTAAGAAGCAGGGGCCACCTTTAATGTGCCAAAAGTGGGGATAAAAATATCAATATTTACATCTAGGGCTGTGAGGATTAAACTAGATAATGCATGCAGAGGCTGATTCACCGTGAAGCTAATGAAACTTCAAGCACGGGGCTCCTTAATTGCACGATCTTTTCCAAGTCTTAGCAACTAATTTTGTATTCACAATTTTTCCTTTCCTTTTCTTCAAGAGTCCCCCTGAATTGTATAAGAATTAGGCCCTACACAGCCTGGCTGTGTCCCAAATGCATTTAGCATACTGCCTGGCACAGAGGGAGCCCTCACTCCAGGGCCCCTCATGTCCTAGGCTGGTGTCGGGTCCCCTTCTGTGTCTCCAGAGAAAGCTCTTCCTTTTACTCTGTCCTTTCCATTTGTTCAGGATCATTTCCCTTTCTCCTTTTTAAAAGACGCAAGTCAGACACGCTGAGAATAATTTCATAATCACAAACCTGCCCTCCCAATTGGCCCCTGAGCCTACCCCCTGACCTCACCACCCACCAGGGAGGTGGGTCTTACCCTGGGCATCGTGCCAAGTTCTTAGCCAGGCCCTCTAGAGTCTCCAAAGGAAATCAGGCTGGAGAGTGGGAAGACAGCAGGGGGAGGCAGCAGTCCCAGTGCCCGGCTGGGTCTAGGAGGCATTGAAATTCCAGGGCCGGAGTCCTGAGACAAAGATGGTAATGAGACAGGAAGGTGGCATAGGAAGGAGTCCATTTGCATGACAATAATTGAGCCAAGAATAGAAAGCTAGAGGGATGCAAGGGGTGAGGCTGGCAGCTGAGCCGGGCTAAACCTCACAAATCAGACTCCCCAGCTCTGCTTTGCAGGGGAGGCGGGGGCTGAGCCCAGTGCCAGGATTTGGGGGTTGGGAGGAGCGGGGCGAAGGCCAGGGCCCAGGGGACTGTGGGAATGCTGACCAGGTTGGACTTTGCTTTACTCCTCCTCCTTGGGGCTGGAGCCTGCCTCCGCCAGCCCTCTCTGGTCTCTGAGGTCTCTGTGCTCTCTGAGGCTGTCGGGCTAATTCAGCGGGCAGGATGGCCGCTCAGAGGGAGCTCTATGACGCCATTGTGATCGGGGCAGGCATCCAGGGCTGCTTCACGGCATACCACCTGGCCAAACACAGCAAGAAAGTCCTCCTGCTGGAGCAGGTACCGTGTCCCCTCTGCACTCCTGACCTCAGGGACTGTCCCTTTCTCCTCCCCGCCCAACCCCCAGAGGGTTTTCTGGAGCCAGCAGGCGGTGGGGTGGAGGATCTGATCATCACAAATCAAAGGGCCTGGTCATCACAAACTCTGCAGTGTGAAGCTTAGCTGTCTGGTGTGTTTCATGACAATGCAAAGACAGTTCCACCCTCCCTAAGACCTGCTTTGGGTTTCTAGGCACATTTCTTCCTTTTGCTGCCTCCCAGATCCTGTCCTTGACCAACAAGTGTCCCAGGCTCCATTCTCTACCTTCTACCTACCCAGGATCCTCTGTGCCAAAATGGCTGCTCTGGCCCAGAAAAGTAATCAGTTCTGCTTTGGGTAACCTTAAGCAGAGGTAATTCTGCCTGGAGGTAAAGGCTGATTAGTCCGCCTAGGAGGTAGGGTTTGTCCTGGCATATTTCTGGCCCCTTACCCTGCAACCCAGCAGTGGCTTCTGTTTTCTTCTGTCACCTCTGGATGATAGCAGTCTCCTAGTTTGATACACAGGAAATGAGACTTAGGTTTGTTTTTTTTTTTTCCTTATAGAAAAGTGACCCCATGAAGTGCAATCTACTGGCCACTGCACATGTAGGTAGGCCCTGTATATCCACAGGGTCCTTCCCAGGGCAGGTCCACCCAGCCCACCTTCCCAAGGTTTCTACCCTCCCATTCTACCTGCATCTATCCAGGATGCTTTTGGTTTACTCTTCTTGGTAATGAGCTGGAGTGGTTGGAAACCTTCTTCATTTCTCCATCAGTTTTCTCAAAGCCTGAGGGATTCCTGGCCCAACCTCTCAGGAAACATTCTGTCTCTTGTTAAATTCCAAGATAGATCCCTTGTCCTGAGCAATCTGAACTACAGAGAAAGAGTCAGTATCAGTTTCCTTGTCCATAAAATGAGGAGCCTAGACTAGAAAGATCTCGAACCGTCTTTCTAATTCTGCTTCTCCAAGAGTCTAAACGGAGGTTGCAACAGGATGACTGAAGACTAACTCACAGAGGGACTTTGGGATGCGAATGATGTTAGCAAAAAGAAGGCATGAGTTAGAGCTACTGAAGAACTTCTCTTCTGAAGCCAAGTCAGAACTTGGCCATAAAGGGAGACTATATGGAAATATTTGAAGGATAAGTGCTCCTCGTTGACAGCACAGGATGAGCTGGCTCCTAAAGGGGAGGGGTGTTAGCTGCAGCTGTCTCTTGTTCTGCATCTCCAGTTCTTTCTCCCGCACTCCCGAGGAAGCTCCCATGGGCAGAGCCGGATCATCCGAAGGGCGTACCCAGAAGATTTCTACACCCAGATGATGGCGGAGTGCTACTCCATGTGGGCCCAGCTGGAGCATGAGGCGGGAATGCAATTATACAGGTTGGGTTGGTGGGGGAGAATTCCTTGAATCCTGGGGCTTGGCACCTGGGGGTGCTTTTACCATGAGAGGGGGTGGTGCCAGGAACACTTTCGATGTGCAACAAGGGACACACAGGGTCTCGGAGGTGTTGGATGCATGGAAGCATTCTGCTTGCTGTCATCATGATCACGCCACAGGTCCAGCTGGCTCCGGCCAGGCTCTGAGTTCCAGGGCTGGGTTCAGACCATGTGCCCAAGGCTTGCAGAGGTTGTTTGGGGAAAGCTGCTTGAAAGACACTCGGCAGGTGGCCAGAGCTAGAGTGTGTATCTATATTTCCGTGGGAGCTGACAGAGACTCTGTTGGAGCAGGGATTGAAATAGAGGAGGAGAATTCTGCTTGATTATTTTTAATTAAAAAAATAATTATTCATTTGGCTGTGTTGGGTCTTAGTTGCATCATACGGGATCTTGCATTGCTCGTTGTGGCATGTGGACTCTCTAGCTGAGGCACGCAGGCTCAGTAGTTTTGGTGCATGGATTTAGGTGCTCCCTGGCCTGTGGGATCTTAGTTCCTCAACCAGGGATCGAACTCGTGTCTCTGGGATTGCAAGGTGGATTCTCAACCGTTGGACCACCAGAGAAGTCCCTCTGCTTGATTCTTTATATTCCTACTAGTTTCACAACTTTTCATGCTGGGTCCTCACCTTAGAACAACCCACATAAATCCGTTTCATTTTTCTCTGCATACCTCCTCCCATGAAAACAAATGGTGATGCTCTTCAGGCTGCACTGCTTGCCATGGAGGGAGCCTGCAGCTATTTCCATGGGAGCCTGTTGCTCCCATGTCTTTTCTGACCCTTAAGATCTGTCCCCCAACCACGACCTTTCAAATACTCATGGGGAGGAAGGCAGACTACCCAGGAGGCAAAGAGAAGTTTTACCACCCGTCGTATCATCCTCCCACCTTCTCTATGGCTCTTAAACTGAACTTCCTACAGAACCACTGCTCTACCCTACAGGGTGGCAGTTATTTTAATGGCCAGGAACCAAGAGGTTACTGTTCTGTTGCAAAAACACCATTAACTTAAGAACAAAGTGAAATCCATTATGCAAATACAGCTAGGGCAACTAATTACAGATTGATTCCAGAGGCAGCTAATGCACCCAGCACCCAAATAAAGGAGCATGTCTTGCTGAGGGGTGGCCTGGCAAAGGGACCCCCCTCTCTGTCAGCCATCTGTGAATATTGCTGAGTATCTTGTGCTGAAAGACCTGCCGAGGCCTTGGAGGGCACACTTCACCCCAGAAGACAAGGAGGCAACTGAGAGATGTTTGGAAAGTGGAATCTTTCAGAGGGGAGACAACTCTGGAGACAGATAGGCTTGCATTTGACTTTGTGCTCTATCTCTTACCAGCTCTGTGACCTTGGAAAAGTTTCTGTACCTCTCTGCACCTCATTTTCACTTCTAGGGCTTTGTGAGGATTAAACGAGACTTTTATGAAATACTTGGCACTATGCCTAGCACCTTTGAATACATACATGGCAGTTCCTTCCAGTTATTCTGGGTCAGCTGCGGCCTATCTCCATTGAGCAAGGGGGGAAGAAATGCAGGAGGAGGCAGATGGGCATGGACATCAAGGGGAAGGGCTGTTGGAGAGAGGGAAAGGGACCGTTGGATAGGAGACTCATGATCTCACAACCCTCTTTGGCAGGAAGGCAGGGATTTGGAAGGGCTTTGGAATAAGGCAGGCCTGGCTCTAGATATCAGTTCCCTCTGACATATTTAGCTGTGTGGTTTGGAGCAAGCTGTTTAACCCCTGGGAGACTCAATTTTCTCATCTGCAAAATAGGGGTAATAATATCTATTTCCTAGGTCTGTTGTGAGGATAAGTATGTAAAGGGTTTAGAATGGTACCTGGAAAATCACCATCACCATCATCATCACTGCATGTTTTAGTGCTTATGATAAAAAGCTGAGACTTCCCTGGGGGTCCAATGGCTAAGACTCTGTGCGCTCCCAATGTAGGGAACATAGGTTTGATCCCTTGTCAGGGAAGATCTTGTATGCTGTTCAGCCAGAAAAAAATAAAAAGGAAACTAAGGCTGTTCTAAAAGTACTTGATCCATGTTAACTCATTTAATTCTCCCCACAAACTTATGAAAGGGTTGCTACTGACCAGTCAAGATCTTAACCAGTAGCGCAATTCACAGAATTACTCAACTTTTAGTCTAGACCAGAGTTTGGCAAACTTTCTGTGAATGGCCATATAGTAAGTTTTGCAGGCATTGCAGGCCATATGGTCTCTGTTGCAGCGATTCAATTCTGCCAGTTACTCAACTGTGCCATTGTGAAAGCAGCCACGAATAAAGTTAAAGTGAAAGTCGATAAGAGCTGTCCAATTCTTTGTGACCCCACATAGTCTGCCAGGCTCCTCTGTCCATGGAATTCTCCAGGCAAGAATACCAGAGTGGGTTGCCATTCCCTTCTCCAGGGGATCTTCCTGATCCAGGATTGAACCCGGGTCTCCAGCACTTCAGGCTGATTCTCTACCATCTGAGCCACCATAATATGAAAACAAATGACCATGGCTGGGTTCCAATAAAACTTTATGGACACGGAAACTTCACATAATTTTCAGCTCATGAAATATTCTTTTGCTTTTCATCAACCATTTCAAAACATGAAAACCATCTTGGCTGTGGGACAGGCAAAAACAGGTGGCAGACCTGATACAGCCCCTGGGTCATATCTTGCTGGCTCCTGATTTAGGGGATGACAGAGGATAAGGTGATTGGATGGCATCACCAACTCAAAGGATAAGAGTTTGAGGAAGCTCAGGGAGTTGAAAGGAAGCCTGTTGTACTGCAGTCCATGGGGTCACAAAGAGTCAGACATGACTGAGCGACTGAATTGATAGATTGATTGATTTAGGAAATACCACAGACTAGTTACCTTGTCCATCTCTTGTCTCCATACAAGTTTATGCCTAAATTATCCCAGGTCAAAAGGTTGCTATGTGTGTGCGCATGTGCTCACTTCCTCGGTTGTGTCTGATTCTTTGTGGCCCCATGGACTGTAGCCCATCAGGCTCCTCTGTCCACGGGATTTCCCAGGCAAAGAGTCTTGGAGTAGGTTGCCATTTCCTTCTCCAGGGGATCTTCCTGACCCAGGGATCGAACCTGGGTCTCCTGCATTGGCAGGAAGATTCTTTACCAGTGAGCCACGTGTGAGGCCCAGGACATATCCTGGGATATGGGATATGCCATTTCCTTCTCCAGGGGATCTTCCCCACCCAGGGATCGAACCCAGGTCTACCACATTGCGGGTAGACGCTTTAACCTCTGAGCCACCAGGGAAGCCAGGACATATCCTAGCCCCTCTTAAAAGACTATCTACCCGCATTCCCCCAAAAAAGACTCTCCCTATGCTTCAAAGCCCCACTTACAGAAAATGAAGAGTGAAGTGAATGTTCTTTGAAAAATCTTTCAAGTTCTTTATAGTGCTAGGTTTTATTATTGTGTTCTGTTATTATTAACAATTCCTTCCTTATGGCCAACCTAATTTACCCAGGCACGCTAGTTTATTTAGTTCTTTTACTCGGAGCCACGGAACAGATACTTCCCATTCCAATTCCTTGATCTTTTGTTCCTAATTCTGATTTTCTAAATGATTCATCAGCTGTGTGGTTTTTATTCTCCTAAGTTCTTCTGGAAGAACCAGCACAATATCATAGTTGAACTGATAGATACAAACATATTTACTTAATGATATTTGATGATGATTGAAAAAAAAAAGCCCTCAGGAGTTGATAGTTAAGGTGGTTGTCCAATTCTTTTCATTCTGTTCTGCCACTTCCAGTGACAGTAGCATACTGAATATGGGTGGGCTCCGGATATTTGCATATATTCCGGGAACAGACAATGACACATGTGTCAGATCACAAGGTCTGAGTCTTTTGTGATGTGTACAGCCAGGATGCTGATACCCAGAGCAAATCCCAGCTCTGTGGCCCATCTCTTTCCTGCCCCCGCCTTCTCCCTTTGAGTCCTACTATCTAGCTCCTGACCCGGGCTGCCCCTGCTTAGCTGACAATATCAGACAAGATCACAGCCGTAGGCAGTACAGCTGCTGGCAGAACCTGGTGGCCCCCTCCGCAGCTGCTGCTTCCTGTGTCTGCGAAGTGTCTGGCTTGTCAGCCACATCCCCTCCCTGGAGCAGTCTTTGTTAACCAATTCCACCTCGGCCCACTGAGCTGAAGATGAAACACCAGGAGCTCCTCGAAAACCAACAAAGACAGCAGCCATTACCAAGTCCTATAGGAGTCCCTTCCCCAAGGTGACTCTCAGAGCTGGCTTGCTGGTACTTTTCACCCAGAGAGGGGGAAGCTGGAGCTTGGAATGGGAGATGGCAGATGCACGGAGAGCTGTCTGCCCCTCCCAATTCCTCCCAGCTCCATCCTGCCTCCTGTCCTATTGTAGTAACTGGTAAAAATCCCTCATCACCAACTCCCTCCATCACGTCTAAGGCTTTAATGGGGCCACAGAGAAGTCAAGGGCTTCGCAGGTGGCTCAAACAGTAAAGAATCTGCCTGCAATGCGGGAGACCCAGATTTGATTCCTGGGTCAGGAAGATCCCCTGGAGAAGGGAATGGCTACCCACTCCAGTATTCTTGCCTGGAGAATTCCATGAGCAGATCCTGGCAGGTCACAATCCATTGAGTCGCAAAGAGTTGGACATGATTGAGCAATTCACACACTCACACACACATACACACACAGAAGTCGACAGGCTGCTGGGAGGAATCTCTTCCTAGCACTGGATCCAGCTAGGGTTGGGAGGAAGGCACAGTTTAGCACCAAAGTCTCAGCACTCAGTTGATGGTGTCCTGAGACTTTGGAGCTGAACTGTTTTCAGGGTTCCCTGGCACCCAGCCTTACTTCAAGGTGCCGTCTTTCTAGACCAGCCCTGACTACTCCCTGACTACTCATTTCCTGGTCTTTCTTTTTTTTTTTTTTGGCCTGTGAGATCTTTGTCCCTTCTCACCCTCTTCCTCCCCAAACTTGGTAGCCGGGATCTGAGCAGAAAAAGAGGAAACAGAGGCCCAGAGCATGGGGGTGAGAAATTGATGCAGAATGAGCAGACTGTTTATTGGGATCTAGGAAAAGCCATTAAGAAAATAAGCACTTAAATGATTTTCAATCTGCCCGTGGAAGTCATCTATCTTCATACTGGGGGAGAGAGAAAAAGCCCGTTCTCCAATCCCGGTTTTGATTGACTGATTTCCAATTCTCTAAACATTTCCCACAGGAGACTCTCACCTATCTCCCATAATGACAGGCCTTTGCATTTCCAGGCAGTGTTTTACATTTATTTCCGATTTGCTCATAATGGTCAAAAAATCTCTCTCCAATCCAAGGCATTTCTCCAGCAGTGCATGGTTTCCCTCGGGCCAAATAGCTCAGCTGTGATCCACGGAAAATGAGAATTTCCCAAACGCATCTTCGGACTAGGGGAGGGTCCGGCACCACAAAATCAGACGGAAAATTTCCTACTGTTAGATCAATATCTGGGCTAAGAAATAAATGCCACAGGGGCAGAGAGCTGGAGCAAAATGATTACAATTGGCACAATTACATTCACCGGCAGAATCAGCTCGCTGATTACTCCTAGGGATGGGGTGCTCCCGCTTCAGCCACCACAGGACGGCTTGGGAATTAGAACATCACTCAGCATTTCATAATTTGACAGATTTGCCCGTTGCCTTGGCATGAGTTCATTTCCTCCATTCCTGTAAGAGGAGTTCTTATTTCAAGGAAGGAAGGAAGGAAAAAAGAAAGGAAGGCAAGAAGGGAGGAAGAAAAAGAGGGTAAAATGAAGGGAAAGTAAATCTCAGAATATACGAGAGACCAAGGCTGGTATGTTGCAGGCAGAGGTTAAAATACGCTCCTCGGGAATTTCCAGGTCAGGGATCTGATATTATTACTGTTCAGGTGAGAACGAAGCCAGGACTTAAACAGAATTGTAGCCAGCCACAGCTTCATGGGGTACAAAGGGCTCAAGAATGTATGCTTGGGTGACTTCCTTTTCTTGTTGACCAAGGAGTTTACTAGGCAAGTTTTCATTACCTGAAACCCAATCTGAAGTCCTTCTGGGGCCACAGGAAAAGGACTATCTGCTGACAGGTGGGGATTTCTACAGCATCTTCCCTCTGCCGAGCTTTGAAGAGGCAGAGTCGCTCAGCGCTTTCTCATCAGTGGTGGATGCTGAGTAGGCGGGGGCCATGGCAAATGGATTGGGCACGCTGCGAGGCTCTGTGTACTGACACCGGCCCCAGGGCCCACTCTGTCCCTACCCCCTCCCAATCTTCTCTTTAATCCCCCCAACCAGATAATGTGGGATTTGGAAGCATGTAATATCCATGAGACTCCATTATAGGCTATTACGAGCTTTATATACAGTACCTGGGGGATGTGTCAGGCTGATGCTTGTCACTGTGGCTGTTGGAACCGAGAGGGACTACAGGAGTGGTCCCAAGGGCCAAAGTGACCCTTCTATTGTTTTTATCAGTTTCCACAAAAAGGCAGCTCTGATCTCTGGTGACAGAGAGGTGGAAAGCATTAAACAGAAACGGCTTTCACTCAGAGTAAGAAGCATACAGGGATGTACAGGGAGAAACACAATCACCGAATCACTGAATTAATTCCTGGAGCCCTAAGAGGCTGTCTACTGGGGTTTCTGCATGAGGGCACTATTGGCATTTGGGTGGGATTTTCCTAAACATTCCAGGTTTAATATCCTTGGCCCCTGCCCACCAAATGTGAATGGCAACCCCCAGGTATTGTGACAAGCAAAAAAAAAAAAAAAGATCCAGGCCATTTGTACACCCTCTCTGATGTGAAACCTCTGATACTCCAACAGTCATGCATTACAGAGGAGGAATCTGGGGGTTGGCTCAGGGAGCAATCAGAGCAAGGTCACAGAGAGGATGCCAGGGCTGGACCTAGAGCCAGAACTCCCAATTTAGGATCCTTCCCACAAAACAAGCAGCTTGAGAAGAAACCAAGAGATAGACACACAGGAAGGGATAAAACATGATACACCACGGAAAAGGGACAGCGAAAAGGAACAGCAAGGGGTTGGGGAAGGGAAAAGAAATAAAGTTGTTGTTCAGTCACTCAGTTGTGTCCAACTCTTTGAGACCCCATGGACTGCAGCACACCAGGCTTCCCTGTCCTTCACCATCTCCGAGAGCTTGCTCAAATTCAAGTCCATTGAGTCGGTGATGCCATCCAACCATCTCATCTTCTGTTGTTCCCTTTATCTCTGAAGAACAGAGATCAAAACATGAGTAGGGTCAGGGAACTGGAGGGAGAGGAAGAAACCTTATCAAATTCATTCAACCTTTACCACGTTCTAGGTGTGGTGATAAAAGAGGACTTAGGATCTCTGTCCTCAAGGGCAGGGTGGATCCTGAGGCGGGAAGATGGAGGGACAAGCAAACCAATAGTGACAGCCAAGGGCAGACTAAGGGACGGGCTGGATACCAGCTCAATACTGGGACTCTCACAACAGAACAGAGATGTCTCTGCCTGTTTTCTGAATGTGAGGCCAGGACTTCCCTGATGCCTGGCCCCGGACCCTTGCTGAACAATGACTGAGAAGGAAGGGCCCAGATGCAAACTCTCACGTAGGGGTCTTTTTTTCTTTTTAACAGGCAGACTGGACTACTGCTGCTGGGAATGAAGGAGAATCCAGAATTAAAGACAATCCAGGCTACTTTGTCGAGGCAGGGAGTGGAGCACCAGTGTCTTTCACCTGAGGAACTGAAGCAACGTTTCCCCAATATTCGGTTGGCCAGGGGAGAAGTGGGGCTCTTGGAGGCGTCCGGAGGAGTTCTCTATGCCGACAAAGCGCTCAGAGCCCTCCAGGTGACATGGTGGAACATTAGGGGCCACACAGCTCCTGCTCTGGGCATCCTGGGTCCCCATCAGCCATCCCCTGACCCCCGGCCAGAGGAGCACCTTTGCCCTGCTGGTTCTAGTTTTGACTGTGGGGGCAGGGTGATTTTAGATATCCTACTAGGCCTGGACAATACGGGTGAGGAGTCTAGAGCCTGCCCACTCTTTTCTGCCCTCAGTGAAGGATTATTTGTCCACCAGGGTGAACCACATATAAAACTGATTCTTCCTTCCCTGTTCCTGCCCTTTCAGGATGCAATTCGACAGCTAGGCGGCATAGTGCATGATGGAGAGAAGGTAGTGGAGATAAAACCAGGGCTTCCAGTCACGGTGAAAACTACCTCCCGGAGCTACCAAGCCAAGAGCTTGATCATCACGGCAGGTCCTTGGACCAACTGGCTCCTCCGTCCCTTGGGAGCTGAGCTACCTCTCCAGGTAGGGGGAACTGGAAGCCTGGGAGGTCGTGCTTAAGAAAAGTTGGACCTAGAGGGACTTGAGCTTGAATATTCCACCTGCCACGTGTTAATGGATGACTTTGGGCAAGTTCATTCACCTCACTGAACCTCAATTTTATAGCCTGTAAAATGGGGACTAGGGCTGTTGGAGAATTAAATTAAATGATATATATAAAGGCCTTGGGACTTCCCAGGTGGCACAGTGGTAAAGAATCAGCCTACCAATGCAGGAGACTCAGGAGATGCGGGTTCAAGCCCTGGGTCAGGAAGATTCCCTAGGGAAGGAAACGGCAACCCACTCCAGTATTCTTGCCTGGAGAATCCCATGGACAGAGAATCCTGGGGGGCTATGGTCCATGGGATTGCAGAGAGTCGGACATGACTGAAACAACTTAGCACGCTCGCACACAACACAGTATCACATGTAAATGACACGAGAACTGAGTGAAACAAAGATGGGTGAGTTGAGCAGGGCATCTGGAGGACCCCAGAATGTTCTTTTCATTTCCCACTTTCTCCTCCTGCTCCAAGACCCTGCGGATCAACGTGTGTTACTGGCAAGAGAAAGTTCCTGGAAGCTACAGTGTGTCCCAGGCCTTTCCGTGCTTCATGGGCCTGGGCTTAAGCCTGGCTCCTCACCACATCTACGGGCTGCCCTCCAGAGAGTACCCAGGGCTGATGAAGGTGAGGGGAGAGGCCCAGAGAAGGCTAACAGGGTCCCATGCAGACGTGGGGCAGCTACCCTAACTTCCCTCTCAATGAGCTCCCTCAGACCCCAGTGAGCAGCAGCAGGAACCAACTTCACTATTAAGTATGTACCGCATGAGACTCCCAGCTGTCTCAGCAAAGGGAGCCCTTCCTTTGCAAACAGAGGGTTAGTGGGGGAACAGACGACTAGGCAACCTTGTGTGGCAACTAAAAGCATCTGACAGGACTGAGGAAGGCTGGGGTGATAGCTGGGGTGCCTCCTGTGTACAACCTGCCCCCCCCATCTCCTGCCGGGCTGCGGGTGGTGTTCAGGAAGCTGGCCCTCCCAGCTCAAACTGCTCTGATTGGGAGCCAGGTCTGTTATCACCACGGCAACAATGCAGATCCCGAGGAGCGGGACTGCCCGGCAGCTTTCTCAGACATCCAAGATGTCCACATCCTGAGCGGTTTTGTCAGAGATCACTTACCCGACCTGCAGCCTGAGCCTGCTGTGATGGAGCACTGCATGTACACGGTAAGTGTGGGGGCAGCCGGGCCAGGCCCTCCCGCGGCCCTGGGAGCAGGGCGATGGGGCAGACCGGCCTTGCACGGCTTGGGCCAGACTCGGCCTGACCCCTGACACAGAATGTGACTTGAAACAAATGAGCTCATTTCTGAGGGTCGGCTCGCCTCCACCCGAGAGGGCCCATTAGAGGTTATTCATATTCCTTTTCATTAGGAAACTAGGCTTATGTCTGGCAGTCCTTCACTATGTTTCCCAGAAGAACTCTAAAAGAGTTTTTGGCAAGATGTTCTAGTTGAGCAGGCCTTGGGGACAAAGAGAAGAGACAGATGTCACCAGGGCCCGAGGCATCTTGGCTGAAGTTAGTTTACACACATTAACTGAGCACCTACTGGGTTCATAGCTCTGTATGAGAAGAGACAGATGGACAAATGAGAAAGACCTGCGTACCCCAGGGCACTGGCACGCAGAAAGCACGCCTGTGTCCTGTTCCCATTTTTTCTGGAAAAAAATCCAACCGAGTCTCCTCCCTTCTGAGCCTGCAGCTCTTCTTCCTCCCTCTATCCTCAGAAGACACAGGTGTGATTGTACCTTTCTAGAACACCCCTGATGGGCACTTCGTTCTTGATAGACACCCGAAGTACAACAACATTGTCATTGGTGCCGGATTCTCTGGTGAGCCTGAGCGAGGGAAGATGGGGTGCCTTAAAGCTGACCTCCGTGCAAGGCAGAATGGTGTTTTTCATGCTTTAAGCTGATAAGAGAAGGGCCAAAGTCCCGACTGTGAGGGTATAAGGGGGCTGAACGGGGCTATCAGAGAATAAGGGGTGCTCATGGTGGGAGGCACCTTCTACCTTTGGGGTGCGACCAGCGGGAAGGTTAGCCCTGTCTGGGGTCTGTGTAGGGGACTTCCAGGGAGCCCAGCCCCTGTCTATGAGGATGCCTGACCACCTGTTCTCCTTTCCCTAGGGCATGGGTTCAAGTTGTCCCCCATTGTGGGGAAGATCCTGTACGAATTAAGCATGAAATTAACGCCATCCTATGACTTGACACCTTTTCGAATCAGCCGCTTTCCCAGCCTGGGCAAAGCCCACCTTTGACCCCTGGCCAGCAGCTTTCCTTCTGTGCCCAGGAGTTGGAAATAAAGCTGGAAAAGACATCTAAGAGGAAGAAAGAGGCTGTGGGAGGCTATCCTTTTCTCCTGCCTCTCTTCTGCTGCTGCTGCTAATTCGTTTCAGTTGTGTCCGACCCTGTGCAACCCCAGAGATGGCAGCCCACCAGGCTCCCCCTTCCCTGGGATTCTCCAGGCAAGAACACTGGACTGGGTTGCCATTTCCTTCTCCACCTGCCTCTCTTCAGTCCCCCATAAACACCAGCTGATTGAATGTACCTTCTTTCTCTGGCCAGCTCCCCAATCACACACCATTTTTTGCTTCAGTTCAATCAGATATTCTATAATCACAGAGTGCCAAGGACCTTGGAGGGGGATGTCTCAGTAAGGAAGGGACATAAGGACCAGCTCAGGAAACCAAAGCAACTGTTAAAATTCTCTTCACTGGTGCATTTGTTGAATTTCGGATAGATAGGACAAAAGCTGCCTAGGGGAGGGTAAACAAGATGGTCTGTAGACCATTCATGCCCTTGGAGCTCCTTTTCATAAAACTAGAGCCATCCTCTATCACGAACCCCCACAAAATGTGGCTCGTCGTGGGTACACAGTAAATGTTTGTTGAAAAAAAAATGTGTTGAACGAACAGATAAGTAAATGACTGCCTTGCATGAAAGACTGTGGCGGGCTTTATTTTCCATGTGACCTTATTTCTTACAGAATTTAATTGTCTGAATTAGCACCACAGAATCCATTACCCCAGGATTCCTTAGGGTCTTTATCCCCTCAACGCACCACACCCTCTTTCTCTGGATTCTTTGTCTGGCTCATCCTCTCATAAAGACGCTCAGCTCCCCAGTCTCTCATTAAGGTGTATTGTCAGGTCTTTATGAAGATGGAGCTGTTCTACCAGAAAGGAAGAGAGAGACACACTCGCTCAGAAACCCTGTTCAATGTTTGAATGTTAAATGTGCCATTTTATTATCATTAGGATTGCTCCCACTTAATGAAACAGCATTAACACCGAGTCGGCTGGCCTCCTTGCACTAATTGCTTTGGAAGGAAACAGGCTCATAACTGCCCCAGGGTGGGTGGAGGGGTGAGAGGTGTAAACAGAGACTCAAGGAAGGCTGAGCGGATTCTGATGAAACCAAAGCAGGAGGATCTCCAGACAGGGGCCCCTAGGACCCAAAAGAATAGGAGTTAACGTGCTCTGGGAAGAAAAAAAAAAAAACTGGGACTGGGTGGGGTGGAAATGTTCAGAGGAATCCCTGAGTGGGGAGGAGTGGGAAATGAGAATAAGAGTAAAAATATTCTCACAGGAAAAACAACACAGAGGAAATTACTCTTCAACTGCTGTATAGGCCTAGGCACATGGATTAATGCTGATTTCTCCTGGGAATTATAAAAACTGCTTTTTTGGTGCTCTCACTTGGTTCCCTGAACCTCTAAAAGCGGGGGAGGATAATCATATCTGTAAAATGGGAATGATATTACATCTCATGGATCAACCTTGAAGACATAATGCTGAATAAAATCATCCAGACATAAAAAGACAAGTAGTGTATGATTCCACTTGTGCGAGCTATGTGTGTGTGTGTGTGTGTGTTTGTGTGTGTGCGCGCGCGTGCCCAGTCGCTTCAGTCATGTCTGACTCTGTGACCCTAAGGACTGTAGCCCACCAGGCTCCACTGTCCATGGGATTGTCCATGCAAGAATATTGGAGTGGGTTGCCATGCCCTCCTTTAGGGGATCTTCTTAATCCAGAGATCAAACCCGAGTCTTTCATGTCTCCTGCATTGGCAGGTGGGTTCTTTACCACTAGTACCTCTTGGGAAACTTGTGAGCTACTTAGAGTAGTCAAATTAACAGAAACAGAAGGTGGAATGGAGGTTGCCAGGGGCTGGAGAGAGGAATAAGGAGTTATTGTTTAATGGGCACAGAGCTTCAGCTTGGGAAGATGAAAAAGTTCTGGAGATGGATGACGGTGATGTTTGTATGAGACTGTGAAAGTATTTAAATGCCACTCAACTGTACACTTAACATGGTTAAGATGGGGGACTTCCCTAGTGTTCCAGTGGCTAAGACTGCAAGCTCCCCAGTGCAGGAGGCCTGGGTTCAATCCTTGGTCAGGGAACTAGACACTGCTTGCCGCAACTAAGAGTTTGCATGTGGCAACTAAAAGATTCTGCATGCCTCAGCTAAGACCTGATGCAGCCAAATAAATACTTTAAAAAAATGGTTAAGATAGTATATTGTATGTTATGTATATTTTATCACAATTTTAAAAAGTGGAGGCCTTCCCTGGTGGTCCTGTGGTTAAGAATCTACCTGCCAACGCAGGGGACAAGGGTTTGATCCCAGGTCCAGGAAGATTCCGCATGCCATGGAGGCAACTAAGCCCGTGTACCAAGCCCATGCTCTAGAACCCACGTGCTGCAACTACTGAAGCCTGTGTGCCAGGAACATGTGCTCTGCAACAAGAGAAGCTGCTGCCATGAGAACTCCATGCACCACAACAGAGTAGCCCCCGCTCACCACAACTTCATTTACACAGCAACGAAGACCCAGCACAACCAAAAATAAGATAATAAATAAAAATGTTTAAAAGGGGGATAACAATACTGACCAACTCTAAAGGAGTGTGTGAGGATCAAATAAGGTCATTCATTCCACACACAAATATTTGTGGCTTCTGTTCTGTGCCAGGCACTGTGCTAGGCATGGTGGATGTACCTATGAATAAAACAATCTATGGCAATCTCTACTTTTGTGGTGTTTACAGCCCAGTGAGGAGAAGACATGTAGCTAATGCTTTCGTGCTTGTGCTCAAGCTCAGTCATGTGCAACATTTTGTGACTCCATGGACTGTAGCTCTCCAGGCCCTTCTGTCCATTGAATGTTCTAGGCAAGGATATGGGAGTTGGTTGCCATTTCCTTCTCCAGGGGATCTTCCCCACCCAGGGATCGAACCCACGTCTCCTACATCTCTGGCGTTGGCAGGCGGATTCTTTTACCACTGAGCCTCCTGGGAAGCCCATGTAAATAATACGTATAAATAAATTGTATTGTACATTAGATGGTGACAAGTGTGTTGGGGGAAAAGCAGAGCAGAGTGGGGAAGACAGAGAATGCTGGGGGAAAGGTTGCTCTTTTGGATGGTGGTCAGGGTGAGATTCACTGAGCAGACTGGAGGAGAGGGAATGCGCCAGGCAGATACCAGGATGTCTGTAAGAGCACATGGTGAATTGTAAAGCAAGGTATTGTGTTATTACTAAGATAGAAATGAGGTACAGACAGGGATCAGGGTAAGATCCTGCCAGCTCCCCAGCTGGCAAAGTTGGGGAGAAAGGATGCTGGGGCTCTCTCTCTCCTCGTTCCACGGCTGCCCTCCACTCCTCCTGCCTCTGCTTCTCTCAGGGCCACCCTCCTCCCCCAGCCAGCTGCTGCAGCTCCCCTTCCAAAATATCCAGTCTTATTCCGCTTGCTGGTGACAGCAAAAGGAGGGGACCAGTGTCTAGAGGAGGCTGAGAAAGGACAAGTGGGGGACGCTGACAAGCCCTGCCTGAGCTGGCGAAGGCCCTTTACAAATGAGCCAGGGTGTCCTAGAAACAGAGTGCAGGCGGGGGCGGGGGCTGGGGCACGCGGGTGTGTGTGGGAGGGGTGAGGTCAGGGCAGAGTGGAGAGAAGCAGGAATTGGATAAGAGGAGGCTGGTAACACGCAGGCCAGGGAGGCAGGCGAGGACCTGCAGGGATGTGCACACAGCCCAAGTGGGAAGAACTGAGCATCTCTCATGGGGCATGGGCTGGGGCCATAGAGGGGAGGAGAGCATGCAGGGAACAGAGTCTATGGCTATGGAGTAGAGGACTAGCCCTCATAGATGGGCTCGGAGGGCCAACTTGAGGGTTTTAGTAACACTGAAGGATTTGCCAAGCAGACCTGCCAGCATTATCTCCCTGCCTCCCTTCTGCTTGAGCGTGGCCAGGCATCCACTTTCCGGCAGAAACCCTGCCTATCTTCAAGATGGGAGAAAATCAAAATAAATTGGGCAGGCAGGAAGAGACCTCTGGAAGGGCAACTGGGGTCCACATGAGCTGCAGGGGAGAGATAAGGGCAGCAAAGAGAAAGAGGCCGGCATGGTTGCCAACCAGACTAAGGCAAACAGAGGCAGGCTAAAAATAGATTGGGGGTGGGGAGGGAGGAGAGGCAGTCCAGAAAAGAAGGGAAAGCACAGGCAATCGATGCCATTGCGACTCTGACCCAATTCTTCATCTCTCAGCCTCACCATCTGAAAAATGAGGAGATGATGGGGGAAGAGAGAAAGACTGGTACAGAGGGGAGTCAGGGGAAAGTAATTTGAGCCCTAAGACCTAGGCAACTAACTGTGCAGTACAAATTAATAGTTGCCAATGTGGAAAAGAGAAGGTATGTGGTGTAGTTGATACAACTGAAAACCTAATTGGAGTTTGGTTGGGTTTTAAACCACGACAGGTTTAAGGTCTTAAGAACTGTGATTCTAATTCGGACTGAGGTTCATCTGTTTAGAAAGGTAAGCAGGAGAACAAGATGGCGGAGGAGTAGGTGGACATGGAGAGCCTCTCTCTCCACGGATACATCAGGAATACACCTTCAGACACAGAAGTGCATCCAGCTGAGAGCGGACAGGAGTACCTGACCAGTGGAAAAGAATATATAGAACCATGCAAAACTCGAGATCAAGCCCTGAGCCTTTGGAGTGGGAGCACTGACTCCAAGACCCTAGACTACCAGAAAACTAACCCTAGGGAGTATCAAATACTGAGAACTCACACAGAAGAAGCCACTTGAATACAAACTCCAGCATCACCCAACCACCAGCAGCACCCTGTGCAGGACGCCTCAACTAGACAACAAATAAAAACAGAAAGATAAGAGGAGGCAACAAGGATGAGTTAATACAGGGACAGTAGGCTGGAGTGACTTGATGCTTGCATTTTACTTCTCAAAAGAGTGATTAAAAGGCTTCCCTGGTGGTCCAGTGGTTAATACTCTGTGCTCACAATGCAGGGGGCCCAGGTTCAATCCCTGGTCAGAGAACTAGATCCAACATGCCAAAACTAAGAGTTTGCATATCACAACAAAGACTGAAGATCCCATGGGTACCAACTAAGACCCGGCGCAGTTAAATAATTTCTTTTTTTCTAAAAGAGTGAATAAAGAGAATTTGGTTATTGGATATTCTATTTCAGTGACAGGCTTCCTCTTGCTTACAGCAAGAAGGATTTAGGTTAGACCTCAGGAAATCCACCCAATCACTAAGTAAACAGATTTGTGAGATATTAAAGCATGTATATAAGCACCCTTAGGGTATTCTTTCCTTGGAAATCTTTAGAAATAAGAAGTCTGTCTATTTGGGCCTGTATAGTCTTACCTGATGGGCTTCCCAGGGGGCTCAGTGGTGAAGAACCCATCTGCCAATACAGGAGACTTAGGAGACATGGGTTCGATCCCTGGGTTGGGCAGATCCCCTGGAGCAGGAAATGGCAACGCACTCCAGTATTCTTGCCTGGAAAATTCCATGGACAGAGACGCCTGACGGGCTATTGTCCATGGAGTCCCAAAGAGTCAGACACGACTGAGTGACTGAACACATACACAGTCTTGCTTGAAGGCCAGGACCTCCCAACAAGCCTCAGGAAGACTTGTGGCTAGAAAGCAGGTAGAGTCTGAAATGAGATTCTGGGCAGGGCAAATGAATGTAAGCTCCTGAGGGGAGAGGGGAGGCAGAAAGCGGGCTGGATCTGTCAGGCAGGAAGAAGCAGCGGGTACAAGGGGCAGGATTCTAACATGCAGGACCCAGTGGCATTTACATAACTTTGAATAATGAATAAGCCCAGCTCTGGGGCTCCAAGTCAGCATGTTCATCTGCATCTTTATTAGGCTTTATAAATGATTCAGCTCCCTACCCCTTCCCCCCTGCCCCTGCCCAGCCTGCCCCAAGCATCAGGGTAGTTGATTGCTCATTATTTTAGACTAGGTTTGTTTCACCAACAGTCAGTGAGGCATGGAGCAGGGGGACACAGAAGGGAGGAAGAAATCTGAAAGGCAGGGCAGAGTGGAGGGGCAGGGTGGGTGAGCAGAGGCAGGAAGATGGCTATGAATAGCGATGCGGGCATAATTCTCTAAAATGCTCCTGGGGCCAACATCTTCAGGAGAGAAAGGTTCCTTAGACTCCCCCAAAAGTGCTGGTTTCAAGTACCACTCAGTCCCCAGTTTCCCTTACATCTGCTGCCAAGCCCCCAGCAGGGTTCTCTCTCAGCTCCAATGCAGCACAGAGCCACTTGAGCAGCCAAATGAGAACTGCCCCTAGGGAAGTTCTCACTTTTTCCTGAGGCAGGAATTTTGCTATTTTCACACACACACAAAATCTGCTATGCTTGCAAGGCAAGAACAGACACCAGGCATATTAGGAGAGAAAGTGGTAGGAATAGGCCTACATGGTACGTGAATCAGTAGAGAAAAGGAATTCTCATGTCCATTGAGAGTTGGAGCCCACCTGGAAAGAGGAGCCTGGAAAAGACACACCTCTAGGTTAGGCATGTGAATGCTAACTGCTCTGGTCTATTGGCTGGAGGTGGGAGAAGTATTTAATAGCCTGGATGAGAAGGAATTGGCAGGAAACTGGTAAGGGGAAAGTTAAAGCATTTCTCAACCCTGGCTGCACATTAAAACCATCAAGAGAGCTTTAAAAAATATGATATTTGGGCCCCACCCAAGGCCAATTAAATCAGAATCCCCAAGAGAGAAGGCCCTGGGCACAGGACTAGTTCTTAAAAAGCTCCTCAGTGTTGTCTGAATCCTGATTTTTCCAGTAGTCACATATGAATGTGAGATTTGGACCATAAAGAAGGCTGAGTGCTGAAGAATTGATGCTTTTGAACTGTGGTGCTGGAGAAGACTCTTGAGAGTCCCTTGGACAGCAAGGAGATCAAACCAGTCAATCCTAAAGGAAATCAACCCTGAATATTCATTGGAAGGACTGATGCTGAAGCTGAAACTTCAATAATTTCACCACCTGATGCTTAGAACTGACTCACTGGAAAAGACCCTAGTGATGGGAAAGACTGAGGGCAGGAGAAGAGGGTGACAGAGGAGGAGATGGTTGGATGGCATCACTGACTCAATGGACATGAGTTTGAGCAAACTCTGGGAGACAGTGAAAGACAGGGAAGGCTGGTGTGCTGCAGTTCATGTGGTCGCAGATAGATACAACTGAGTGACTGAGCAACAACTTTATATAATACACATATAATTATATATAAATTAATTATACATATAAATAATATATAAAACTAATATAATTAGTGATATGTACAATCAGGAAAATGTAAACATTGATTGGATATTTGGTACTAAGGAATTACTGATAACTTTTTAATGGTGTGATAAGAGTATTGTGGTTACATTTTAAGGAGTCATTTTCTTTTTCTCTAAGGGAGAGACACTAAACAAATATCTTCCATGGGTGTGTGTGTGTGTGTGTGTGTGTGTGTGTGTGTGTGTATGTGTTTGTGCTCAGTCACAAAGTGATATATCTGAAAAGTGAAAGTGTTAGTCATTCAGTAATGTCTGATTCTTTTCTATCTCATGGCCTGTAGCCCTCTAGGTTCCTCTGTCTATGGAATTCTCCAGGCAAGAATACTGGAGTGGGTAGCCATTCCCTTCTCCATGGGATCTTCCCGACCCAGGGATTGAACCCAAGACTCCTGCATTGCAAGCAGATTCTTTACCATCTGAGCCACCAGGGAAACATATGATATATCTGGGGTCTGCTTTAAAATAATCCAAGGGTTTAGATGAAGCAAGATTCATTCCTTGTTGAAAACTGTTGAAGCCGTTTGATAGATAAAGCTCATTATACTATGTTTTTCACTGTTTGTATACAAAACAAAAACAGTTCCGTGAGCGTTTCTAACCTACAGCAAGGTGAGAACCAGAGTCAGGCGCTCAGCAGGATGGGGGCCACCATGACACCTCAGTGGCATGACCAGCTTTAAAGGAGACTATGTTTGTGGGACCCTAAATGACAGGTAAGAGCTGTGTTCTCCATAGTCCTATTCTTCAGGCAGAGTCACAGGGACCACTTGGGGGGAACCATAGCTGGCAGTTAGAGATGCACTGGGGTGTCCAAGAGCTCTGGCTTTTTCCCCAGGCCAGCACAGCTTCTGGATACTTGGAGTCCCTCTAAACTCTGAGCATCAGGCCAGGAGGTTGGACCAAAGGGTGCCTGAGGCACACAGAGCAAGCCATCAACCCAACTCTTCTCTCTCAATCCTTGCCCTCTCTTGACTGACTCCGCAGGAGCCAGACCCCAGTTTCAGCCAGTAACCCCGCCGCCCTCCCCGCCCCACACCAGCCGTCACCATCGCTTCCCAGCGCTGTCACTCCCTCGACGGGCTCATCTGCCTCTGTCAGGGAACATTAGCCCCGCAGACTTCATCAAGGACGTGAGGGCAGGCTGAACACAGGGGAGGCTGAACATCAGTGTGCAGAAGTACGGGCCCCTGGGCAGCCACCCGCAAGCGGCTGCCGGCGGAGCTGTCTGAGCCGCTGAGATTCGTGGGTAGTTTGATCTCATTTGCATATCACTTCTTCAACGAACACATTCACAAGAATCCCAGATTCTCAGTTTTCTACTTTCCCCGACAGGATGGCTCTCCTCACACTTGTCCCTGACAGGGACCAACCATTCCCACGTTCTCCATATGCTCTTGGGAAATAACTTACCTTGGCTTGGAGCAAGGTATTTCCCTGGCCCCTGCCCAGCCCTGCCCTGCCCTCGCCCCGTCCCCGCCCCGTCNTAAGCAGCTTTGCCACATGGTTTACCCTCCACGGCTACTATTTCTATCTATGCAGTGCTGGGAAAGACACTCCTCTTAGAGTCACACTAATATGACTAATTGGGGGCCTTCTTTGGTTTCTGACACATACACATCTGTACTGACTTAAAAGAGAAATTGTATGAAAACTTTTATTTCAAGAACAGAGACTTCATCTAGAATCTCACGTGCCCAAATAAAGCTATTTCTAGTTTTCAGAAGTCTCATCTAATATTTATCTGTGTTTTCACATGTACTTTTGTCATGTGGACATGTTCCCTTAGAAACCTATTCACAGAGCTTCAGAGTGCCTCACTACTCAGTTGGTTTTCTAGGCTTATTTTGCCAGTTTGAGGGAGCAGGAGCTCCTTTTCTGCTATTAAATCCTGCCCAGTGGCTCAGTATATGGTCCACTGGAAGGACCAGCCTCCACAGATGAGCTGCTGGACATGCAAAGGCAGATCATGGCCCCATGCTTCCAGTGCACAAACTTCCAGGGCACTGCCATTCACTCGGGTCAATTTCCCCTGCTCTCCAGAGGACAGCGGGGGCCAGAAGCAGCCCTTAAGCAAGGATGCCAACCTGCAACTGATGCCAGTCCCCAGGATTAAATATGAGTCAGGAGGCTTATTTCATCACATACAGTTTTATATTTGCCTGGTTATCAGTTGTTGACCTGTCTTTCAAAGAGGTAATATTTCTAAAGCTACTGGCTGTGTTCCCATACCAGGATTTTTTTTTTTTAATTCTCCACTTTCAAATTCCCTAGTGTCCTCTCTTCCCCAAATCCATTTGCTTCTTTTTCTAATCTAGTCAGATCATATAGATGTGGCACAAAACATATAAAAATTTATTAAAATGTGGAAACTCTTTGATTCTTAAACCACCTCAAATATAATTTGCCTGGGTAGTGTCAAAACTTAATATCTTTTTTGCGTTTTTTTCCGTAAAGCTGTCATAGCTGGCTTTTGATATCTAAAGCAAATTCTATATGCACACTTAAGTATTCCTCTGGGAGATTTATGTCACTGACTTCAATTGCGAAGCACACATCCTTTTTGGAATCTCCCTCATGTATATGACCCATCACTGGAGCTTATGCTACAGAAGACTCGATTTCTCTGTAAAATTCCTTCTAAATAAACCTAGCATCCTTGTTAACTCCAAAATGGCTATTGCTCTGAAAATCACTCCTCCCAGATGGAATCCCAGAGAATGGTCTGGATTGTTCTATTGTACTGTAATGAAATTAGATTGAGGTGCCTAGAGATTCAAATATGCATTCCAGGCCATGTGGAACATCGTTGGCACCGTGTTCTTGAAGCACAAATGTGATCACACATGGAGGATGCTCTGAGAATTGTAAGGAGCAACACAAATGTGAGGTTGACATTTCCCCACCCCCACCTCCCCAAATTGTCAGAAAGTGCTTCCTTCCTAAGGGCAGGCCTTGGTGAATACCAGGCACACAGCTGCTTAAGAGGAGGATCGTGACAGCAGTTCTTGGTTTTCTCTCCTCTCCCTTTATCCTCTGACAAGGCCAGAGTAGCTCGGGGACGCCTGGCCAGTTGCCGGAGCCAAGCTGAGGTCCCTGCTAGGACAGACATCACCCTCCCTGAGCCTGTTTCCTCAGGGGAAGGACACTTTACGGAGCTGTGACAAAGGTTAAGGGCGATTATGAAGTGCTTAATTACTGGGGACATAGTGCTCACGATGGTTATATTGGTTGAGCCCTCCTCATCCTCCGCAACACTCCTGACAGGTGAGGCTGGGCTATATCAGCCTCAGTTCCCGCCGAGGATTTCCAGGAGCCCTTAAAAGGGCGGGAAACAGTACTATGTGGTTGCTGAGCGAGGGAACCAGTCCTTAGGCTTCTGGAACCCTTCAAGGGCAACGCCGACTGGCTCGGTCCCGTCATTGGCCTTTTAAAGGGCGTGGCTTCCGGAAAAGGGGCGGGGGAACCTCCAGACAGGGGAGGAGCCAGAGGTCTCAGGCTCCTGAGGCCAGGGTAATACAAATAAAATATGTATATGCCAATATGTCCAGGTTCTCCGTGAACCGGAGGGCACCGGCCTGGACGCGCAGAACCCGCCATTAGAAAAGAAAAGAGGACGCGGAGGCACATCTGGGCTGCTGGAGGGAACCAAGCCCAGACAGCCCTCGCGCTGGGGGAAGACATCTGTCCCCCAGCCCGCGGGTCTTGAGGCCCCACTAGCGCTACCCGTTGGTTCCTCTGGCCCCTCACTGCAGGTGATGAAGAGGTGGGAGTGAGGTTCTGTTGGCAGCATTGGGGGGTTCTGTACGAACCTAGGAGCCAAAAGCTTCTTGCCAGTAATTCCACCTTGTTTTACAGATGGAGAAACTGAGGTTCAAGAGGTCAAGGCCTTTCTCCAAGGTCTCAGTGCTGGTGGCAGAAGCGTTCAATTTAGCACTGGTTTTGTTTTCATGAGGGTCTGTAAACACCACTCTGTAGGTAAAGAAAGGCAGTAACCCCAAATGCAGCTGAACTTGGTATATTACCAAGCATGTCCTGGACTGCCCACCAGCCCGGAGGACGTAGAAAAGAAGTCTTCCTGGGGAAAGATGAAAGGCATTCCTGGGGTGGCAGCCAGTGGCAGGAGCAGGCAAGGACAAATTATCATAGGCTGGGCTGGAATAGGTTGCTGTATAAGAGGTGATGAAATGTTACAACTTCCCTGAGAACCAGCTCAGGGGAAATGAAAGGGGAACGGAAAGCATAAAGGTTAGATTTAAGGCAGCACTTTCTCCCAGGGTTGATAATGGGGCGCTTTGTTCAGTGACCAGAGAAGGCTGTGGACTCGTCCTGTCTCTCCCACTTCTGAGGCCTTTGGGAATCCATCTTCCTCCTGTCCCATGTGGGCCTGCTTGGAGGACAGGAAGGAATGATTGACTTTGAAAAGTCCCCATCACTCAGGTAGGAGGTCCTTCCCCTGATGAGCCTCTTGGGCTCTTTGCTGAGGGGGAGGACAGCAGGCGCAGGCTCCAGGGCCCTGGGGTGGGGTGGGGGGGGGCGGAGGGGAGGAAGCAGCAGTCATGGCATCTCTTGCAACATACTCCCTGCCAAATTGATTCAAATTGGCTTGGATATGAACATATGATTAAAGGAGCGGCGCGATTCATTTATCAGGAGAGATTAAAGAGCGGCATCTGCGCAGCCTAGCTGGGGGACAATTAAGGAGCAAATCGCTAAGTGTCTGTGCCACCAGGCATGGGGGCGGGGCCTGGGGGGAAGGACAACAGGGATGTCTGCCAAGAGGACACAGGACAAAAGGAGGTGGTTGGGGAATCACCACGTGCTGCTGTTGTCTCTGGGCACATACTGGGCACCATGGGGAGCCTCACAGGGCTTTGGGAGCCCCCATGCCTCTTATCCAGGAGTCAGAGCGGTCTCGAGGGTCTGAGATTACAGAGGAGGATCTAGCGAGGCGGCTTCAAGCCTGGCACAGAGACAGATTTGCTGTCTGTTTTGTGGGAATCACTTACATCTTAGGGACCAAGGAGACCATGAGTGTACAGGGCAGGAGCTTAGAGAGCTCAGAAGGCATATCCCGAATGAAGATGGGCTTTGATGGCCTTGCAGTTTCTGGGGCTCCCCTAGAGAGTTTGGTGCAGAGGGAATTGCCCCCTTCCCAGTCTGGAGGCCAGCACACTGGCCAAGATGCTTCTCTGCATCTTGGAGAAGTGTTGGTCATGTGAGGTGATGTCCAGCTTCCTTGGACACCCTGCGGAGCTCCCCATCACCACCTAGCATTCCCTGCCTCAGGGCTTTTGCTTAAGTTCTTTCTTCCCAGCATACCTGTACAGTAATATCTATCTGTAGAGGTGCGTGAGTGTGTGCAAGCCAGGTTGCTTTAGTTGTGTCCAACTCTTTGCGACCCTATGGACTGTAGCCCACCAGGCTCCTGTGTCCATGGGATTCCCCAGGCAAGAATATTGGAGTGGGGTGCTGTGCCTCCTCCAGGGGATCTTCCTGACCCAGGGATCGAACCTGCATCTTTTACAACCCCTGCATTGGTGGGCAGGTTCTTTACTACTAGTGCCACCTGGGAAGCGCAGTCCTTTATTCAAGTGCCAGGTCAAAATACCAGCTCCTTTTAGAAGCCTTCCCAGTTCCTGACCCTCCTCTCTCAGTGACAGTGTCTCCTCTTATAATATGCCCAAAGCAACTTCTTTGTCCTTTTATGTCTCATGTAATTATTTCCAAGGGGTCTGCCCTAGCCCTAATCCATGAGCCCCTGGAGGACAAACACTATGTTTTATTCCTCTCTACTCACCCAAAAGGAAAAGGAAAGTGAAGTCGCTCACTTCTGTCCGACTCTTTGCGATTCCATGGACTGTAGTCTACCAGGTTCCTCCGTCCATAGGATTTTCCAGGCAAGAGTACTGAAGTGGGCTGCCATTTCCTTCTCCAGGGGATCTTCCTGACCCAGGGATCGAACCCGGGTCTCCCGCATTGTGGGCCGTTGCTTTATCGTACTCACCCAAAGCTTGTACATATTAGGAGGTGTGGTACATATTTTCTGTATCTAACTCCTCTACTAGAATATCTACTTCATGCAGGCAGGACCTCATCCCACCCCAGCATTTAGAACAGTGTCCAGATGACAGCCAGGCAGTAATGAAATATTTGACTGTTGAATGAATGAGCAGATGAATAATACATATTTTCTGACTTGAACAGATCCCTCTGCCCCAGGCCAGGCTATCAGAGGTTGACGCTGGGACTTTCTCTCAATAATTAATCAGAGGCCCGAGTCAGTGTGGGTGAGCAGAGTTGGGATCTTGCCTGTAGGTAGCAGTGACTTTTGTCACACTAGTTTCTTGGAAGAAAAAGTGTACCAAGCTAGCTGAAAGCAGGAGTAAAAGATGTGAATGACAGAACTGAACATGAAGAGTCAGCAGTTAAAAAAACAACCCAGTAACTTCACTTCTACTGCCTTCTGTATTCAACCTTCAGGGCAGTTTCTTTCATTCAAGGTAGAGCCACATCACACTTCACTCCCGTTCATTTTGGGGATGACTCCCCCTGCCCCTTTCCCTTTCTTGCCCATTTCTAGATGCCTGACATCAGCAGTAGGCCTGTCTGATATCTTTTCTTGCCTACTTGTCCAAACCAGGGGAGCCTGACTGACCAGCTGTAAGTATGCATGCAGGGATTATAACTGGTCATATTACAAGAGGTAGAGAAGGAGGAGGGTCATTTGTTTCTTGGCCTTTTGCATGAGCTGTCTCTCAGCTGTCAGGGAGGGGACCAAATGTGTGGATTGGGACATGCAGGCAAGAATTGAGCAGGGTGGAGAAGCCAGCACACCCAGCCTATTCAAGCTGCCCTGTGGCCCATGGGATGGGAGGTCAGAGAGAGTTCTGCCAAGTATTGATCAGAAAGTCATCTTTGGGACTTCCCTGGTATTCCAGTGGCTAAGAATCTGCCTGCCAATGCAGGGGACACAGTTCGACCCCTGGTCTGGAAAGAGTCCACATGCAGTGGGGGAACTAAGCCTGTGTGCTCTAGAACCCATGCTCCGAAACAACAGAAGCCACTGCAATGAGAAGCCTGAGCACCCCAACTGGAAAGTAGCTAGCCGCCACTCGCCACAACTGGAGAAAGCCCAAGCGCAGCAACGAAGACCCAGCACAGCCAAAAATAAAAGTTTTTTAAAAAAATCTAATAAACGTTTGCATCCTTAAAAAGGAAGATAGGATTTCTGTAATTGGCAAGATTTAACAATCAGAGTAACTTCAACATTCCCAAGTGGAGGCCAGGGTAGGACAAGACCTGGATGGCTCTGCCAACCTGAATTACAATCCCCGGGTTTTTAAAACAGAAGGGAGGTTTATGTCTTTCTTGACCGGTTCTCTCACCCACTGCCTCTGCCTGCTCCAGATGACCTGCCAAAGCTCTCTGAGTGGCACTGGTCTGACATGGCAGCGGGTCAGAGGCCAGGGTGACTCCCCCAGGTCCTCAGCAGCAGCATCGCTCTGCTCCCACGTGCCAACCCTGGACTTTACTGCGCCTGAAGGAACAGGAAGGAGAACTGGCAGCGCCAGGAGAGAAAGGACGTTTATTTCCATACATCAGGTAAATGGGGAGGAGAGCACAGCCCAATGAGTACAAACCAATTGCAGGAGAGAAGAGGGGGACAGCAGATGGGAGCAGCACCAGGCACTGCCCTTGGGCCCCCACGTCTGGAGGTGTTGGTGGGATGATCTTTGTGGCGGGGGGGTGGGAGCTGGGACTGTCAGTCTCCATGTTGTCATGTCTGAGATAAGTGTGTGTGGGCAGGGCAATTAGAAGAAGAAAAATGACTCAGGCTCAGGTCTCAGGGTGAGGACTTGCGTCTAATACACATTAGTACTGACCAAAGCTTCCATCTTCAGTTTTTCCAGTCGCAAGCCCTCCACCCAAGGCCTTCCCTCTCAAGTTGAGCTTGTGATCCAGGCAACTTGGACTGAGGGGGAGGGAGGCAGTGCTTGGATAAGCCCCGAATTGGCGTAGGTGGAGCGGGTTTACTCTTAAATAGGTCATTGCACATAACACAGGGATGAGACGAAGAGGGGTGGGGGCTGGAAGTTCCTGCTGGTACGTCCACACCCCTGTCTGTGTAGGCTTGCTCAGCTTGAACCTAGAAGCACCTGAGAGTCCCTCCCCACTCGGACTCTTAAGAAGCTGGACCCAGCTCTGCTCACCAGTCTCTCCAGCTGCACAGAGAAAGGCCTGCTCTCTGAAGAATAAAGATGAAGCTGAGATTCCTCTAGTCGTTCCCGGTGTGGGGAGGCGGGCCAGCTGCCGCGGCAGCCCCCCTCCCACTCTCAGGGATACAGCTGTGATGGAGAGGTTGGGTATTTAAATTAAAAAAAGTAAATAGACAGCAGGCACTGAGAAGAGAAAGCCCTCGCCCCAAGCCAAGGGGGAAGGAATTGCTGTTTCCTGCCCCAGACTCCACCCCATGGACCCAGCAACCCGAGAATGTCCCAGTAGGCAATCTGTCCACCGTCCCTGAGCGGGGCACTGACATGGAGGTCAACCTGCTGGCTCCGTGTGGTGCCAAGCCGCCTGCCACCCACGGTGGCCCAAGGCAGGAGCAGAAAGTTCTCTTTTCAGAACTGCTCTTCCCTCCACGCTTCCATGTGGAGATGTCAGATACCCACAGCCTGGGAAGCCCCCAGACCGAAGAGGGTCAGGGGTTTCCCGTGCAGATCCGCAGTCGGATGGGGGAGACCCGTGCCCCACGAGAGAGGCGCCCGTGGCAGCAGGAGGCGGTGGGTGGGAGGGGTCCACACCACTCCCCTGGGCTATGCGTTGGTCTCTGTCTGCTTGGCCTCTGTGTCACTGTCACTCAGATAGTTGTGGGAGTATCGGGGCCTGGAGGTGCCGTCGAGAAGGTCGTGCTCATCGTCTGAACGGTCAGGGGCAAGGGACTTCCAGTAGCTGGTGGGGCTGCAGGGAGAGAGAAATGAAATCAGAGGAAGGGCGCTTTTACCTTCAGCACAAAGGCCTTTAGTCCAAAGGAGGCCTCCCCACAACCTTGTCACAGCATTCCCCAAAGCCACAAATTGAGAAATAGAAGTGATATTCCCTGGTTTCCCCAGAAGATACTCAGAGTAGTAAGAGGAAGGACATCTCTTTGATTCTGAGAACTTTCTACAACTCCGAAGAAAGCGATGCTGAAGAGCGGTGGGTCTCGAACTTGAACGTGCGTAACAATTGGCTGCAGATCCCGTGTTCTTTCCCCAAGAAGTTTTCATTTGCTAGCTCTTGGGTGAAACCTACGAATTCTGCATTTTCAACTCCCTCTCTGGAAGATTCTGCTACAGGCAGTGCATGGATTGCACTGACTTGGAGACTGGCGATCTGGTGATTACAGGACTACAACCTGTCTTAGTAAAGGTTACTCCGCAAAAGATTCCTTCTAAGGAGAGGCTTTCCCCGTTGAATACTCCCAGACCATAACCCTGCCTCCTAATCAGATTTTTCTGAGGGTGGTGAGAATTTCTGTCTTTGACCATGACACCATCTACTCACAAGGAATGGAAACTGAGGCTGTAGAAGCTGCCAAGACCTCTGTTTGACAGTGGCAAAGTCATCCTTGTCTTGGTACCACAATTCAACTCCATAGTTTTCATCAGGCCACTGGGAGCCTTGCACTCTCTCCCCGACCAAGGTATGAAGAAGCATTTCTCCCTGGATGGAGCAGACTCATGGTGTCCAGCATGGATGGGATCTCACTTCCACTTCTAGTCACCTTCTCTTTTTCATCTTTTCCAAAGCCTTACAGCACTCTTCCCCTGCCCCTCCCACCTTTGCTTCTGAACTGTAATTTCAGCACTGCTGGAGAAAATGCAGCCCAGGGTGGCTCCACCCCTGCCAGTGCCCTGCCTCAGTGGGCCCCTGCTTCCAGATCCTAGAGAGCTTCTGCTAGGATAAACAGGAATCCTGTGATTTCAATGCCTACGATTCTGATTTAAGGATCTGAGGAAGGCCCTTGTTTACTAAACCTTTCAGAGATCTTGTATCTCTAAACGAAAACAGGAGGAAAGAGGGTTCTCCAAGAAAGAACCACATTCTCAGCTTTTCCAGCTGTGGTGAGGTAAGGATTTGATTGCTGGGTATTTCCTGTATGTGAGACACTGTCCCAGACAGGCTGGATGTGCTTATTCTTCACCATATAAAATGTCATGAGGAAGCTGGTTCAAAGAGACAAGCAGCTTGCCAAGGTCACACAGCCAGTATGTAAATCTGAACCTGGGACCTTCGGCCTCGAGCCTCTTGAGGACTCCACCTTGTCAGCAGACCAGTGACCTGAAGAGAAAACTAGATGAAACCTGCATTCTCCCCGCTGGCCTGGGTGAGAGCCCGGGGGGTGTATAGGTTGGTCTCTCTCTCTCCCTGGCCCTGGGGAGAAGGAAGAGCCTGACAGAATACATGTTCAATTATGCAAAACGGTTCAGGAATGGGGCAGCCTGGTTAATAGTTATCGTATGTCTCATGAATGAATTACCATTTTTAAAGGAATCAGAATAGCACAAAACACATTTAATACAAACTAGACTGAACATAAACGAGTCTTACTTGGATGGGCCACAGGCACTTAAGGACTCTGGGGTGTCTCAGGGACAAAATTATAAAGCTCAACAAGGACTGTGCAACATAGGAAAAATTGGGGTCATTTTAGCTTTTGGATTGTTTGAATTCTGAATTAGTGGGAGCCTGATTTTATTTTCTTTTTTTTTTTTAGACAGAATTTCTGGGAACCCAATGCGAAGGTGTGCTGTTGGGCAAAGGAAGGAACTGGCTTTGTGGAAAGACAGTAGGGTTATTTTAAGGGCAAAGGAGGGGGTGAGGTAGATGCCCGGGCTGGGACCCAGACGAAAGTGGGGTGCTCCCTTCCTTCCTCACACGTCTCCTCAGAGTGGAGCTGCAGCCCCCACTTCCATATTCCTGTGCTTGCCAAGCAGACACCTGGATGAATGACAGCTGGGTTTCAACACCATTCCCTCCAGATGCTGGGAGCAGCGGCAGAGGCAGCCGGGAGGGGTACATGCCAGGCCCCTCTCTCCCCTGCTCCCACCTTGGATGCTCCTTAGCCATTTTCCTTTGTGGCTTCTGCAGCCACAGCTGTGACCAACAGCAGGTAGCTAGCCCCCTTCCCCAGGGCAAGAGTCAGGGCTGCAATTTGAACATTTTAACCAAATGGGTTCAAACGCTTTCCTTCCCACAAGCCAGTGTTTCCTGCTCCATGCTGTCACAAATGATTTGGTGCAAAAGCTAATTCCTGCTGGGCGAGCCCAGGGTGGCGGTCCCCTCCCCCACCCTTTGCTGTGATGCTTTCCTATTCAAAATTCTCTAAGGTCCCCATCACCAGGTAGGAAGCTAAGCCACTCAGCCCCTGCCCCAACTCTTCACAGTTTATTTGCCCAAAGCCAGTTCCCCCTGAGTCCAACTAGGTCCTCTCTCCCCCAGCCCTTCTCTTGCCAGCCCTGTATTGGTTGGTTAGCTTCTGGCTTGGTGCCCACTCTCCCCGCAGTGAATCCAACCCTTGCTGGAGGTGGTGGTGTGTAGGTTTTCAGGAGTACTCCTGTGTTCCTGGTGGACAAAAAGGGTTGTGCTGGTGGCTGAAGGAAGAAGTAGGTTGTATGTATTTTTGTTCTTGCTGGGTCAATGGTGACGACGGACTGAGTCACTGGAGTTTGCAGTCCACCAGCTGCTGGGCAGTGTGGGATGGCCCAGCTAGGCCCCTGTCTCCCTCTTCAGGTATTAGTGCAGTGCTCGGAAGGGCCTGGCCCCCTCTACTTCCCAAACCTCCCCTCACAGCCCATCAGCTGACTTCTTGCACTGGGGCAGTAGGGCATTCAGCAGGGTGGTTGAGTGGAAAGCTGCGATGGTCACAATATCAGGACCCCTGCCTTTTCTCACTGCGGTGCTGACAACAGCTCCCTAGAACAACTGAGATGCTTCCTGCTCCTCCAAGAGCATCCTGCAACCATCTGGCACAGGCGGGAAGCCACAGAGCAGGTCTAAGTCCAAGGGCTTGGTTCTGGAGCAACTCAGGGCCCACAGAATCTGAGTTGGCCACAAGCCTGGTCTGGGTTCAGGTTCCCCCTCCCCCATGCTGTCTCCCCAAACCCATCCCATCACCATCTCCAAGCAGCTGCAAGTAACATTTGCTTTCACAGGCTCCGTTCCTTAAAACGAAACTGGTCCCTTTTGGTAGAAACCAGCCCAAGCCAGTGTCCTTGCTCAGCAGCTCCACTGCCTAAGAGGCCCACAAGCATGCAACACGTGTGTGTTAGTTCATGCATCAAGGAAACACTGCTCATGCCCCAGGGGGGCTGCACTCTAGGGTCATACCTCCTGGGAAGCAGCAAGCTTGCCCTGGGAGGGTACCATGCCAAAAACAGCTTCATATAACCAGGGTGATCCAAATGTCACCACCCACCAGGGAGAGTGGCAACAATGGTATTCCAGTGAGTCAGTTTCTGCCTTTTTTCCGAGGTGGGGGTGTGGGCATAAAGGGTCTAACAGCTTGATCTTCCTTCCCACAGGGAGAAGGCTGGGAGAGGCAGGAGAGCCAGGAGGGGGCTGTCACTCAACAGCTGCTAATTTCTATTCATTAAAACTTTACAAGATGAGCTAAGACGAGGTGACACCCATGTGTGGGCTTCAGGTGGGAGGGGTGGGGAGAGAGTCATACATCTCCAGGTCTGCTGCAGGGTGTGGTGCTGTGGGTGCTGTAAGCCTTGCACTCTGAGCCTTGAGATCTATGCCAGAGGGGAAGATGACATTGTAGGGCAGAGGCAGAGCTGAGCAAAAGGCCCCTTAATTGCTGATGGCCACTGATGTATCAACTCACACCCAAGGGTCAGTTCCAGCCCTTTCCCGGGCCCAGCCTTTCAGGGCTGTGAGCAAAAGCTCTGCACCTATGCTGCTAGGCCCATACAGTAAATATTACGCTCATGTGGTCTGCCTTGGGTCATACAGAGGAGTGGTTAAGGGTGAGTTGAAGAGACTTCATTCAGATCCTGGCATCAACACTTTCCAGCTCTGTAACTTTGGCAAATGACTTAACCCGCCTGAACCTCACCTTCTTTTCCTAGAAAATGGGCTGGTGATCGGATCTTTGTTTTGGGGTTAGTGTGAGGATTAAGTGAATAAAATACGGCAAGTATCTTAGGGGGGTGGTCCCTGGCCCAGGGTAAGGGCTTGCTAAGTGGGAGTTGTGACTTGACGTCACCAGCGAGTTCATCACTGGGCTCAGAACGACTGACCAGCTCAGCCAGCCTCCGCTCTCTGAGGGAGCCAGGAGGCTCTGCGAGGCCAGGCTCGCTGGAGAGGAACGCAGGAGGGGCCCGAGTAGAGGCGGGTGGGCTAGGAGCACGTTAGTTCACACCGAGTGGCACACGCCATGCTCTGCACTCCGTGCCGAGTACCACCTACTGCACTAGTCGCTCTCGGGCCGGTACAGGTACCGCATCATCAGGCTGTCCACCTCCTTCTTGCGCTTCTTCTCCTCCTTCCGGGACTGCCGGCGCCCCTGCCCGGCCTCCTCGTCCTCCGCAGCTGGGCCCTTCTTCACGCTCGAGCGGCTGTGGCCTGAGATGGTGGAGCCGCTGGACGACGAGGAGGAGGAGGAGGAGGAGGAGGAGGACTCCGTTCTCTTCCTTCTCGATTTGGACTTCTTCTTGCTCTTCCGAGAGCGCCCCTTCTTCCGCTGCCTGTGCTCCGAGGAATCTTCGGAGCTGGAGCTGGAGCTGGAGCTACTCCTCTTTCTCCGGCTCTTCCGGCTGCCGCGGGACCGAGACACGTCTGCGGCCGAGGCGGAGCGGCGAATGCTGGTGGCTCGCTCCGGAGCGTCCAGCTGGGCGCTGCGGGTGCTCTGGATGCTCTTCCGGTCATCCTCCTCGGAGTCCGGCTCCAGGCTGCTCCGGTGGAACGGGGCGGGTTTGTAGCTCAGGACCTCGTTGATGGCGGCCTCCAGGTCTGGGTCCAGGTAGGAGCGGCGGCTGACCGGGCGGACGCTGGAGCCCAGAGGCTCCTCTGGGGTGGAGGAGGTGGAGGCGCGAGGCCGGGGTGGCACCGACAGACTGCGGGCCAGAGACGACGGGTGGCTGTACTGCGAGTGCGCCTCGCTCAAGGCCACGCTGGCTCCATCGTCCCAGTCGTCCAGGCAGCTCCGGCCCAGGGACAGGCGGGAATCGGGGCTCTCCCGGCCGAGGAGCGAGGCCCGGCCCAAGGAAGGGCTGAGGGTCATTGACAGGCTGTCGAGCCGGGAGGTGCTGCGGCGGGAACTGGGGGAGCCCGACAGCGAGAAGCTCAAGGAGGAGCGCACCCCGTCCTCGCCGCCGGAGCCGCGCCGGGTGGCCGAGGAGGCCCGGCTGACCGGCGCTGAGACGGCCGAGGCCCGGTCCAAGTCTGAGCCCCAGCGCTTCTCCAGCCGGCTTGTGCGGCCCCCAACGCCGGAGAGGACCGAGCCGCCCTCGTCTGGCTCCTCGGACTTTCTGGCCGAGCCCGGCTCCTCCTTGGGGCCCCCGCGGGCCTTCCGCGGGGGCCTCTCCGGGGAGGCCGGCCGCTCGCTCAGGGTGGTGAAGAGCGAATCCTCGTCCCCGGTGCCCCCGATGGAGTCCTTCAGGGTGAGCCGCTTTCGGTAGCTCAGCGAGCTGAGCACCGAGGTCGGCCTCTCCTCCACCCCCTTGCCCTCCTTCCCCGCGGTGCTGAGGGCGGTTCTGGCATGGATAGATTCGGGGGCAGCAGAGAGAGAGAGAGTGAGAGAGAGAGACACAGGCATTAAACCCAGAGAATAAAGACACGGGGGAGGGAGGAGGAGGAGGAGGAAGGAGGAGAGCTCGGCAGTGGCTCTGGCAAAGTGGCACTGAGCACGTCGGAGGAAATGAAGCAAAATAATTTGCGTCAGTGAAAATAGCTTCACGGAGAATGTCATGTAAATTAGACTATTGTTCTATTTCATCACTTTTCCCCCTCTAAAACGTTTAGTTCAATTTATTTCATTGTCAACTACCTGGAGCCTGGTGCCACGCTGCGGTGAACGGCAGTGGGGCGGGGAAGGCGGCATTTTCTGCAATAACAAAATGTTGTTTGGCAGAATACATTAAACCAATTAGAGGGGGGGCGGCTGGGTGCTTGTGGTAAGGGGCTGGGCTTGGCAAGGGGCCTCAGGGGCATTAGAGAAGGAATTGTGGTAGTGGCTTAGTCGCTAAGTTGTGTCCCCGGACTCTCTGCCACCCCCTGGACTGTAGCCCACCAGGCTCCTCTGTCCATGGGATCTCCCAGTTAACAATACTGGAGTGGATTGCCATTTCCTTCTCCAGGGGATCTTCCCGACCCAGGGATCAAACCTGCATCTCCTGCATTGGAAGGTGGATTCTTTACCACTGAGTCACCTGGGAAGCCCTTGAGGGAAGAGAGAGATTACTCTTTCTACCCAGCACACCAGCTGTCTCTCAGAGGGGGTGGAACAGTGTGTCCTGGGGGATCAGGATGGCTCTGAGTCTGGAGGGGGAGTCAGCAGAGAAGTGGTGGCAAGGGACCCATGCTGGCCACGAGGTGAGGGATGGGAATCGGAGTCCCAGATTTCCAGGGTAGCTGCCTGTGCCATCAGAAGACTGTGACTGGCATGGACAATAGGGGAGCCAGTTTCTGCAGTGGATAGGTGTTAGCAGAAAGCATAGTGGAGGCCAAGTGAAAAGACCAGAGGAAGAAGATAACGGGCAGAGAATGAAGTGTGTCTGTAGCTGTGATGGGGAGTCAAGGGGAACCGAGGCCTCTTCTGCTACTATTCCTACCAAGACCTCAGAGGTCTAAAGCTGGCCCTGTCCAGGGTTGTGGGATCCAGAGTCCCCCTGTGCCCTATTTCAGTCCTGATTCCAAGAACACAAACCATCAGGCAGTTCGATCAACATTTGTTGAATGAATGAGTGAGGATGAAGTTAAGCCTACACCAAACCAAAGCCCTGAACCTGGTAAAGAAAAACATTCCTTAGGCAAAATAATGGTGACGCAGACCCTGAGTAAGAAGAAACCTGGCCTCCTGTGCATAACCTCTGTGCCTAGGCCCCTCCAGGCAAGAAAGAGATGCAGGTGGTGTGAGGCACACCCTTTGGGATCAAGGCACTGCTCATCCATCCCTGGGGCACGAGATGGCCTTTGCTCCCAGCGAAGGCCACATGCTTACCTGGAACTCTTCAAGCTGCCATCGTCAGAAGCCGCCTTGGAAGGCCCCTTGTTTTTAGACAGCCATGACTTGACACCATCAACCCGGTCCTCCAGCTCCGAGTCCACGTCTGAGTCCCCTTCGCTGTGGGATGAGGAGCAGAAAGGTAGGCAAGGCTGGGAAGAGGTGATGACCCAGGGTCCAGGAGGGAGCACTCAGTGGCAGCAGGTTTGTCTTAGCAGGGGGTGGGATGCAGGGCAGCATGCGCATCAGTGAGTCAGAGAGAACAAGAGAGGTTAGACCAGAGCACACCTTTCACAAGGCCCCTGCCCCGCTTAGGCCACACTGTGTGACAGCCACCAAGAAGACCCTGGGGAGCATGGAGGCACCTCCGCCCCACTTTCTGGGACAAACTGCTGTTCAGCCGACCGAGAATGACAGGGAGACCGTCCATTCATCGTTATAGCTAAATGGCTCCTGGTTAAAAAGGGGAGTCAGGGGCCCTTCACCGCCTCCCTGAGGCCTGTTCTGCTGTTCTTGTCTGCCTATTCCCCCAAATGTAGCTACGGCTACTCTCACTTTCCATGACTTCACTGCAAGAGGGGGGTTGGTGGCAATGGGATGCAGAAGAGAAGGGCTTTATTATGACTTAAGTGAACTTGAACTTGGAGTCTCCTGGGCTTATGGCAATGCCAACCTGGGCACTACAGACCATACCCCAGATCCATCCTGAAGCTCCCCTTGGCCTTTAAGAAACAGAGAAAGGACAGGGCGGGGCAGCAGCATTTTCCAAGGGACTGGTCACAGCTCCAAGATCCAAGCTGCACCAGGAGATTGGGGTGGGGGGTGCCCAGGAGTCCCCAGCACAGGCTCTGTCTCTCCTAGTTCCTCTTCCTCCCTCAGGAAGCCTGTGGCTCTTGCTCCCCAAAGGCTTTTACTGGCCAAGCTGACCTAAGCCCTCTCAATAGCCCACAGGAGTCAAATTCTGATGCTGAAATCATGGAGATTTCTTCACAAAGCAGCAAGGGCTTGGAGACAGCTTCTGAGTGAGAATGCTTCTAGAATTCTGCAAAATGTCTGCTCACCATGTTCCCTGCTATGGATATGCTAGGATTTCTCCTTGATATAAATTTCCTTTCATCTGTGTCAACAGGAGCAGCCCCGTTCCTGAATTATGTTCTTGAATAAATAGTCACACAGGCATGTACACACACACACACACACACACACACACACACGCACAGAGAAGAAACCACACCACCAGACACTGTTCTGGGGACTGTGAGACAGCAGGACTGGTGGGGAGGGGAATAAAGAGGCGTATTTTATGGGCTTCCGTCAAATACAGAATTATAACAAAGACGAGGCTGGCTGATGCCCCGGGTAAACAGGAGTTTAGTAGACAACCTCAAAATCGTTAATGCAAGCCCTGTGCCCATCCGAGCCCGGCAGATTTACTGTGGTGCACGGGCCCCATGGAACGCCAATACCTCCTGATTTATACACCCGTGCAAAAAACCTCCTTCTCCAGCTTCAGAGCCTGTAATTTATCACCGCCGTTCATAACCATATTGATTGCCTTTAGAAAGGAGGTGCTGTATGCATCGCAAAATCTATGTCTACATGTTAAAAGCGTTTCTGTATAAATCTCCCTTAATACTGTGCTGTTTACTGCTTTCATTAAGGTTATGGCAATAACAACTGTATCTCTAAGTAAATCGAAACATTATTTTTCGCCCGCCTTAGCACGCACGCTCAATAACTTGGTGCTTGGGCCCAGAGCTGCCGAAGGAAAGACCCACACCACCCCTCTACCACCAGCAGGAACCGGGCTAGGACTGCAGCCCCCACCCCTCTACCATCAGCAGGAACCGGGCTAGGACTGCAGCCCCCCGTGTGCCTGCATGAGTGCACACTGGTGTGTGTGCACGCGCATGTGTGCAGGAGTTTAGAATGTGAACTGAAATGCGCATTTTATCAGGCCTCGAAGCTCCAACAGCCCAAGGATGGCAGGGCTGGAACACACAGGGGACAGACAGTTACCGGCCCAGAATACGAATTTGCCTCCTTACATTCAGAGCAGTGAATGAGTTGAGAAGCTGGCCTGCCTGCCCTTGCCTTCTATTTAGTTTCAAGCCTATAGAGGATGTTTGGCTTCTTTTCCTTAAATAATCAGGCCCGTAAACAAACTCCAGGGCCAGGCCAGCTCGGGGGGCAGTTGAAATTTTAAATGGTCGGAATTAAACCTCGCGTCAAATACAATTTATGTCCAGGCTCATGTGCTATTAGTTAACTGGGAGCCAAATCGCGGGGGAACAAACAAACGGAGACAGAACGGCGGGGGATATTAATTGTGTGTGACAACCGGGCTCCAGCGGCCCTCTATCACTGTTACACACTATTACATTTATCATTAGCTCTCACGGAGTCCTTTGCTCTGCCGCCAGCCCATCCTGGCCAGAGGAGGAGGCCTGCCAGCAAGAGAGAGGGGAGGGGTGGAAACCCAAGGCCGCCCTGGAATAACAACCTCCAAAGACCAGCCCTGTTGAATCTGACGGAGGATCACTTCGATCTAATCCTCCTGAAGGCGCAAGCGTCTGCACCTGCTGTTCGGCTCCAACACGGAAAGAAGGAAACGGAAAGGGGGTGGGGCTACTGGGCTCCCCACCTGACTGACAGCTCCGGCACCAATGCCTGGGGCCTCCTGCCCGCGGCGGGTACAGTAAACAGCTGGCTGTGTTTCCTCCCCCTGCCACACAGAGCCTGCCCCGCCATCATCCACGGTTGCTTGCTTTCTCCCAACAAGTAACTGTTAGATGCCCCTCTCCTTCTGCCCCATCTGCCAAAAGTAGCGGGGCGGACCTTTCAAAATGAAACACATCCACTTTCAGGCAGGTCAGGCTCCAAAGGAGCCCACGGATGGGGAGAAATCCAACGCAGATCTTCCCCCGCAAGAGAAAGAGGCCGGAAAGTGGCCCCTTGGTTTCTGAGGGAGGCGAGGCCGAAACCCAGGAGGGCAGACCGTGGGGGACCACCCGCTGAGGCACAGCTCTCCTTTCTGATGGAGCCCCCATCCTGCCGACCAAGGATGTGGGGGCCAGGAGCCTCCCAGGCGGAGCACCCTCATGGCCTGCCCTCTGCTGCCCTGCCTCCCCCAGGACAGAGTCAGCCCGGTGAGCGTGAGAGACTAGCTGGAGGAGGGGAGGTCACTGTGTGTCCACATGCGACATGCAGCGCAGCGGGAGCCCGGGGTTAGGGGCGGTTAGACACCACGCGAGGAGAGGCAGAGCGCGCATGCGCCCCAGTCCTCACGGTTTACTCTTTCTTTTCTGATACTTTGTCACCATGTCCTGCAAACTGGAAACAGAAAGAAAAGGGTGGGCAAGGGGGCCAAAAGAACACAGAAAAGTCCACGGGCACACCAGGGCAGACCCTTCAGCCGAGGACCCCCTCCTTCTTCGGCAAGACAAGGCTCTGGCTAAGACCAGGAGCTGGACAGTGCTGTGCTCAGAGGGAGGCTCAGAGGGAGGTTCCTAGGGTACCATTTCCCTGCCCCAAAGGAGCAGGCCTCCTGGACAGCCCAGGAGCAGGATGGAGTCCCAGCCCTCACGGGATGGGGGCAAATCCCAGGGCATGGGGGGTCTGCCCCGGGCAGCCTTAGGAGCTTCTCCAGGGCCTGACCCACCTCTACCACTGGTCTGCCTGCCTCGTGACTGCCTCCTCAGCCTAAGACCACAAATCTCTCTCCTAAACATTTCCCCAGGTGGGTTTTATGAGAGAAAATCTCTGGTACTGTAACAAGGCACCATGGCCCTTAAATCTCTGCTCTCCCCAGAGTGGGGCAGGCGCCATCAGAAATGCAGCTAAACGGGGGAGTAACTCATCTTGAACAGGCAGAGCTGGAGAGCCAGGTCCTGGGAGGCCTGGGGAGGGGTATGGGGAGGACGTGGGGAAGGCTTCTCACGTGGGCACCACCTGTCCAGCCCTCAGCCGCCGTCAGATGGGGGTCTGTGCTGGGGTCTGGCAGTGAGGGGAGGGTGGGCAGGCGGCTCAGTGGCGGGGAGACCCAGCTCGCAGCTGTTCTACCTGGTCTGGAGGTGGTCAAGAGGGCCTCTGAGCTGGCCGCAGTTGCCACAGAGGCCCCTCACCTGTTGATGAGGTCCTCGTTCTCGTCACTCTCCATCTCGTCCTCAATGGCGGCCTGCAGGTCCCCGATTCGCTTGAACGCTAGTTTCAGATCAGCCTGCAGGCTCTGGTTAGCAGCTTCCAGACTCTCCAGATCCATCTCCTAGAAGGGAGAGGGGGCAGTCCAGTCCATAGGAGGGCTGGCGTCTCATCCAGCTGCCCCCGAAAAGGCCAGCTTCACATCTTTCCGGGCCAGCAGCAGCTCTGTGGGTGCTGCAGAGAACCTGCAGAACTTTCTCTGCCCTGGTGTGGCTGGGCTGTGGGGGCCCGGCCCCGCCTGAGGCAGAGCTGGTGCCACCCTCCTTAGCCCCTGGCCTGCCCTCCGGCTTGGTGGACTGTCTGTCCTCTTGGCACGTTCTCATCCCTCCAGTACGCTAAACCATCTCTGCAGCCCACCTCCACAAGCCCAGGGTGGGGAGGTGTGTGTTTAGCAGCCTCTCAGAGGGCCCCGTGGGTGGGGGCATTACCAGCTCGTGCTTCTTGCGGCTCGCCTCGGCCTCCTTCCTGGCGAGCTCGCCCATCTCCTCCTTGGTGTCCCGGAGCTGCCGCTGCAGCCTCTTATTTTGCTCCTTCTCCCGGTTCTCAGCTGCCGCGCGCTGATCCCTCTCCTCAGTCAGCTTCTCCATGTTGTCCTTGAGCCGGCTGGCCAGGCTCTGGACAGGGAGGTGGGAAGAGAGATCCATCAGCAGGGCAGAGAGCAGGGTGTGGCAGAGCTCCGGACTCAGGTGGGCAAGCACTTAAGCCCCAGGGGGTGGCTCCCTTTGCCTTTCTATAAAAGTGGGAGAATAACATCTATTCCCCAGGGGGCTTTTAAGGCCCGAATAAGGTAAGCTGTCTAACAGCACTCTGGAAGATGAAAGGTGCTACGTCATTATCACCACCATCATCTAGGTCGGAAGAGGGCTCTGTCTCGAGTCCATACTGACTGCATGTGTGGGGCCTCCACAGGCAGCAGGGCTTCCCCCAGAGACCCTAAACCCAGAAGCTCTAAAAGCGAGAGCCTGTGCTCAGAGGCAAATGACTTTACTGAGAATTCTGGATTCGGAGGAGACTAAATAGTCATCACGTGCCAAACACAAAGCCATTCCTCTAAACCTGATGAATCTCTCTTTCCCCAGAAACTTGAACACATTTCCCCTCCCAGGCCATAGGACGCTGAGCAGAAAATGACCTGGAGATGGGGGCAATGTGAGGGAAGCACCCTACCTCTGGTCCTAATCTTGGACTGGCCATGGGGGCTCCGCTCTCAGCCCCTAGCCTCTATGTCTTGAAATTAATAAGAGTGCTAGGCTACATCTCTAAGGGCCATAGGTGTTTAACATTCTGTGCATCTAAACCACAATACAGCTGTCTGAGCTGAAGGCAAAATGAGAGACAGAGTTGAGGAAAGGGACTGGGACCCTTGAGAAAAGGAGGCAAGTGCTGCAGTCTGTTCCACATCCACCAGCCTACTGGCCTCCTCTGCCCTGTAATAGCTTTGGGGCCTGAGGCGACCTACTTAACCCTTTCTGTGTGTACACTGTGGACCACAAAATGACCAAGGCAGAGCACGGACTATTACTAAGCCTCCTCTAATTCTCTATAGCTCTCTGCAGAACTGTGACTCTGTCTTAGGAGGTTCAGCCACATATTCTTCCTAGGTCAAGGGTACTAATGCCCTCCGATGTCCACTGCCAGCCCCAAGGTCACCTGGTTCCATCCCCATCCTCTTTTCTGCTCCACTGACTCAGGAGTAAGGGGGAAAGAGGCAGGGATGCTCAGCACCCACACCACGAACACACTTCTCACGGAGGCCAGTCAGCGCTCAGATGATGTCTACACGCTCGAGATGGAGGAAAGGAAATAGGGAGAGAGGGTGTAAACCCAGAGAGATCATTTTGCCGGCCTCTTTCTTCCTACCTGCTCTGTTGGAAAGAAAGGCGCTGGAGCATGCGGGCTTCAGGAGAGTGGAACTGAAAGGATTAAACGTGGAGGATGGAGATTATAGTTAGGAGGAAGGAGGGATGGAAAGAGAAGACGGGGGTGAACAGAAAAAGGAGAAGGGTTAGAGGGAAGAGAATGAAAAGTAGAAGGAAAGGACAAAGGGGATGGGGAGAAAGGAAGAAATAGCTCAGGGAAGTACCGAAGGGAATGAGATTGGGGAGAAAACAGACTCAGAGGGAGAGGGAAGAAAATGCGGCAAAAATGGAGGAAAATGAAGAGGGAAGGAGAAAAGCAGAGACAGCAGGCATGGGGAAAATTGACGGAAAAGGGGAATGAGAAAGAAAAAGAGAAAGAGCAAGCAGCGAGATGAGAGGACAGACTCCAGCCCTTGAAGAAGCGGCGCCATCCGCTGCATATTTATGACCCTGCCGGAGAGCAGAGAGGGGACCAACGGGGGGAGCACACGGTGGAGGAAAATATGAAGACGAAAAGCTAAGCTGCTGTGGTCCCTTGGCAGAAAGCATGCACGGAAACAGAATGTAAAGCAGGCAGCTCCGCGGTGCCCAGAGAGCAGGCCGGGTGGGCGGGGAGGAGGCACCCGCCCCGCCAGCTGGCCTGGCAGCTTGGCAGGGGCCTCGGAGGAGCGGCCTCAGGCCTGCCCAGCCCTGCTGAGCGTGCGTGGTGGCTCCACCCGGGACCACTTGGCCCTTCCCCACTGCGGAAGGGATGGGGGAAGTGTGTGCCCACCTCCAGCCGCTTTATTTGGGTCCTTTCAAACTCCAGGCGTGTCTCCAGCTCCCGGATCTTAGCTTCCTGCCTGCTCACCAGGGACTTGTCCACCATGGACTGCTCCAGGAACTCCACTTGGCTCTGGAGGGCTTGTAGCTGGGGGGCGGGGGCAGGAAAGGAAGAAAGAACTGAGCCTGGAAAGGCAAGGGGCAGGTTCTATACGCCCTTCCCTGCAAGATCACCATGGTGACCAGAAGGCTGGACAGGGAGCTGGAAGGATGGGTCCCTGAGACAGGGGCAGCCCCCCCACCCCCACCTGACCCCGTGGTGGCAAAGATTTTGCCCTTTGGAGAAAAAGGAGAGAACTAAGGACCAGAGAGGGAATAGAAATGCATAATGAGGCAGTTGAAGCCAAAAACGTCTGCTATGGTGACATGGCTCCAAGCCTAGGCCTTTGCACTCACTGACGCTGACTAATGGCAGAGAGAAGCGCGTGTGATTCTGTGAGCTTGGGAGCTCGTCCCCATGAACAGGGATGCTGGTCCCCTCTCTTTACCAAGGGAAATCCTGGTCCCCACCTTCTCCTGCAGCTCTTGCTTCTCTTTGTTGGCTTCTTCTAGCTGAGCTTGGAGATCATTCATCTGAGCCAGGTCCCGGGAGGCCTGGGAAAGGAGAGAGTGCTGAAGCAGGACTTCCCATGAGCACCAAATTCCAGCCCGCTCTGCCCCACTTGGAGGGCCAGGACACACAGGCACCGTGACAGGGGCCTACAAGGAGGACCAGGGGACAGTGCCCGTGCAGGGTGTGGCAGGGCACTCCCAAGCAGGGTACCTGAGCCACGGCCGCCTTGTGCTTCTTCATCAGCTCGTTCATATCCTCCTGATCCTCCTCCAGCCGGTTCTGGATCTCATTTTTCTCACGCTGAAGGCGGCTCAGTTGCTCCTCCAGCTGGACAGAGGCAAAGACAGACTGAGAGCATCAGGCCTGGCGTTACTAATGGCTCTGCGTGGGAAGACTGAACCTCCCTTGGCTAGTGGGAGGAGCTAATACGGGGCCAGGCTGACCCGCTGGAGGGGGTGCCAGGACCAGTGATGCTCAGGGAGCTGCCTGTCCTGCCCTGCTCTGGGCCTGGGAGCTGAGTGGAAGGACTGTCTTTGCAGCTTAGGCAATGTGTGTGTCTGTGTGCGCAGTCACTTCAGTCATGTCCAAGTCTTTGCAAGTCTATGGACTGTAGTCCACCAGGCTCCTCTGTCCATGGGTTTCTCCAGGCAAGAATACCAGAGCAGGTTGCCATGCCCTCCTCCAGGGGATCTTCCTAATCTAGGGATGGAACCCATGTCTCTCATATCTCCAGGATTAGCAGGCAGGTTCTTTACAAATAGCGCCACCTGGGAAGCCCAGCTCAGGCAGACCCTGGGCTAAATGACAGCTGCTTCCCCACAGCTCTTTGGAGGCTAATGAGAAGGCAGAAAAGGTCTACCCAGAACCAAACGACCCATCGTCCAGCACTAGTGGCTAGGCCTTAACCTCTGCGCACTCCGCCCTCTCCAGGCCCCAGGGAAGGACCCTTCAAATCTGTGAAGCTCTCCTGGTCTGGACTGTTGTTCTCCCCTGGGAATGTCTGCTCCCTGACCATCCAGTCCCCACGGCCAGTCCACTCCTGTGGGGAAGAGAAGAGACAGCCAACAGCAGCTTCAGGAAATGAATGAATCTATTAGCCAGTAATTCCAAACCAAAATGACTGCGTTGGCTCCTTCTCTGCCCCCATCCATCTTGTTACCGGGCTGCGGGGAGCTGGGGATGCCTCCGCCAAGAAATTTATTAACTTGGATTTAAATAAAATGGTAATTTTATAACAGCCTTTTTTAACACAATTAAGGAATTTGAATTACTCACCTGAAAACTGCTGAGGAGCACAAATGTCACAGGGATAAATCAAGCCCAGAAGACTGGCATCTCTCTGCAGCTGGGGGGCCAGGGAGCCCAGAGCCAAGCCCAGCCTCCTCCCCTGCCCCGTTCCCTGCCCAAGGAGGTATACCAGTGGCCGCATCCCAGTAATGAGCTCTCGGCCGATGGATGGGCCGTGGGAGAGGTGGGGAATTAAATGGGAGGCATTAAATAAGCGCTCTAATTAGCTGCCGCTTGGGCTTGTCAGTGGGGCTGGCCGGGGGCAGGGGAGGGAAACGGAGTCATCCCGTCCTCTTATCGGTGCTTCTGCTAATCTCTAGGTACCTGTTTACATCCCTCAGCCACATTAGCTGCTTTATTTATGGTGTTGGGGCCTGTGGCCAAGTTCCCACAGGCAGGTGGTTAAACAGGGAGATGGGCCCTCGCTGGCTTCCTCCTCCATCTCGCCGCCCCCTCCCAGGCCTCTAAGTGGGGAGAGGCAGAGGAGTGGAGGCCTACTCTCCCTGCAGAAAGTCCTAGGCTGGGGAAGGAGCCTTGTTTGGCATAAAAGGAGCCACTGTCACGGCTCCATCGTCCCTCAGCCGCCCGAGTCGGGCTCTGCACACCCCGCGTCCTTACCGCTGTCTTGGCCTTGGCGATGTCATCGATCTGCAAGTGCAGGTCTTCGATCTCCACCTCCATCGCTTTCCGTGCTTTCACGGCCGCTGCACAAGTGAACTCTGACTCCTCCAACTGAACACAGAGCCAACCCCACCCCCCGCCCCAGGGAGGGACGTCAGCCACTCCCCAGGGACAGGAGGGCTGTGCAGGGGGCTCCTGGGGGAGAGGGAACCCGGCACTCTCCTCCTCTGTTCACTTCAGACCCCAGGGCTGTGATGCATTGAGTGCACTGACTTCTCCACCCAGGGTGGCAGGTGTGGGGCCATCCACACCACTCTGGGCTTGACCATCATGCCTGCAGCACACGCTGACCCTCAGGAGTCCAGCTTCTCCCCGCTTCCCTGTCACCTTCCTTCCCAAGGACTCAAGAACAACTGGCAGGGGCAAGAGGGAAAGGCAAATGATGACGGCCTGTCTGCAGATACCTGGTTCTTCAGCTGGGCAATCTCCCTCTTGCTGGGTGCATTGTTCTTCAGGTGATCCAGCATGATCTGGGCGTCTGCCAGCAGGGCCTTGGTGCGCTTCAGGTCTTTCCGGAGCCGCTTCTCTGACTCAAAGTCCCGCTGGTTCACCTGGGTGGACACCAGGAGCTGGGGCTCTGGGCTCTGCCACAGGGCCTCCGCTTGTCTTCCCCGAGCCCTCTCCTCACCCTGCCCTCACTCTCAGAGATGCCTTAATGAGCAACGATAGTGGCAGGGCTGGGATCACACCAGCCGAGGTGAGAAAGCCCGGTGTGCCCTGGATGGTGATCACCCCCCTGCAGGTGATGGCAGGGCCCTACAGAGCCAGCACCTTCCTGCACCCGGCTCTCCCCGCCGCAGCCAGCGGTCTCTGCTCACCTGGTCACTGAGTGTGGCCAGCTTGCCCTCCAGCTCCCGCTTCTCCCGCAGCACCTTCTGCTTGTCCTCGTACTCTTCCTCCAGCTGTACTTCCATTTGCTTTAACTGCAAACAGGGGCCCATGGGTCCCTTCAGAGTCAGGTGCCAGCCAGCCCCTTCCCTGCTGGACCCTCCCCCTCCACGCCCCTGGGAGAATAGTGGGGCAGGGGCTGAGGATGGAATGACCTGGAGGGGCAGACCCTGAACTCAAAGTTTCCAGGGTTTCAGAGCAGCCTTGGAGGAAGGGGAGGGACGGCAGGTCACGAGCAGTGGCGCAGGCCCAGGTGGGAGCTCTTGTTCCAGAGCCTTTGTGCTTGCAGCTTGGCACAGAAAGCAGGGGGTGTTAGCTCCCCAAGGGCCTGGGCCTCTCTATGAACCCTCAGGGCAGCACACATCCTGGCCAACGCCAGGATCCCAAGCAGAGCTTTCCAGTCCTGAATAGCAATGGAATATAGTGAAGGACAGGGAAGCCTGGCGTGCTGCAGTCCATGGGGTCGCAAAGAGTCAGACACGACGAGTGACTGAATGACAACAGAGGTAAGGAAAACAGAAAAGCCCTTACTTTAGATTTGTTTTTTTAACTGAAATATAGTCAGTCTGCAATGTTGTGCCAATCTCTGCTGTACAGCAAAGTGATTTCGTTATGTACATAGAGACATTCTTTTTAAAAAAATGTTCTTCTCTATTATGGTTTATCACAGGATATTGAATATAGCTCCCTGCACTATAGGGTAAGACCTTAGTGTTTATCCATCCTATATATAATAGTTTACATCTGGAAAAGTTCTTACTGTAAAGCAGTGATGGGGGAACCAGCATTTCTACTGGACGGGTCAGAGCCAACTGGTTTACCTTCTTCTGACATGACTGCCGGGCCTCCTCCACCTCCTCATCCCGATTCTCCATCTCCTTGGAATGGGTCTGCCTCATCCGCTCCATCTCCATCTCGAGTCGCAGCTTGGCCTGAATGTGGGTGGGAGTAAGGGCTGGGTTTCTTCCCCAGCAGCACCCCGACCCCTCCCCACCACACCCTGATCAGCCGCTCTCCCCGGGCTCGGGAGCAGGGAACGTCTCTGCCAGCAGTTCCCTGCGCTCCCACCTTGCTCTGGTGGCAGCTGGCTTCTCCAGAGAAACTGAACTCCTTTACTAGAGGCCTGGCATAGGCCCAGGGAAGGCTGCTGGGCACAGGGGCAATCCTGCCGCTTTTCCACTTGGCCTCAGGGCTCTAGCTGCCTGAACTGACACGGTGGCTCAGTGGCAGGCTGGACGGGCTCACGGCCTTCCAGCTGCCCTGCCTCCTGAGCCCCTCACCAGTGGAGCTCAATTAAGATCTGTTCTCATGGAAAGTGCCGTGAAAAAGCTTAATTATCTTCACACTGTGGCTGGCACAGATCAGGTGCCTCCTCAGCACTTTGTGAATAAGAGAAAGGATGACCGATTGGATTCAGGATCTCATCCTCCTCTGCCCCACACCCCAGGGCTGCGGAGAGGACGGTGCTGCCTCCCTTGGCCCAGCCCTCAGCACCTGCTCCAGCATCTGGATGGTCCCCGCCTGCTCGTCCAGCTCTTCCTCCTGATCCTTGACCTTAGCCTCCAGGTCTCGGAGCTGTTTCTTGACCTTGGCCAGAGAGGCTTCATCCTTGGACTCTTGGGAAGAAATGTCCTGGAGCTCGGCCTCCAGTGACACAACCTTCTGGGTGAATCCCGCAATGTCCATGTCTTTTTCCTGGAGGGAAAGAGAAGATGAGGCTGGTCCTGGGCGAGCCCGAGCGTGGGGCGGGGGGAGGTCCGGATGGCAGGCAGCTCCACGCACCTCCATCTGCTGCTTCAGGCTGAAGGCCTCGGCGAGGAGCATGTCCTTCTCCCGCTGCAGCTTCTCCCGCTGCAGCTTCTCTCGCTGGGCCTCCTCGTGTGCCTGCGAGAGCTCGCTGTCGAACCTGCCGGAAAGCGTGGCCACGGCGGCTCCATCAGATGACGGAAGAGTCCGGGCCTCCAGCACCCTGGGGCTGCCAGGAAGTGGTGCCACAGACCCAGACAGGGTGCAAGATGGGAGGACTCATGCATCCTGAGCTTGGGGCCAGCGCAGAGGGGTTAAGGTCAGGCCACCAGAGCCCTGCTGAGCAACCTGGTCTGGGCTTGATGGGTGGGGGAGCATTTCATCAAGAGGGCCTAAGAGGGACCCACAGACTGCTTCCAGGGAAGAAGTGGACAGACTCTCCTCTGGCGTTAAGTCTCAGCCTTTTCTCTTTCAACAGATCAAAAGATAGGAAGAGGGACTAGGGTGAAGGCAGAAGGGGTGTCAGAAGGGGTGGAAATGAACATCCTGCCTCATCTCATTCACTTTCTACAGCTCTAGACGGGCCACCTCTGGGCCCCAGCTTCTACCCAGGCCTACCTGTCCCAGCAGCACCCCATCACCCCAGGACACCCCACCCCGGGCTGGAGACCCCATCCCCCTGTGCCCAGTTGGCAGCATGCTTCAAGGGGGAACGCAGGCCACGGCCGGGGTGGGGGGCTCCTCCTTTGTTCCTCCACTTCCCAGCCTTCCATCTCCTGCCCAGTGACTCCAAACAAGGACTAAATTGCTGAAATTCCTCTTAACACCTTCCTGGAATAGCTAATCGGGTTCTTGTCCCTGTCGAAAACTGACAAGCTCACTCCCGTCCCAACCCCACGTCAAGGAAAAAAAAAAAGTAAGAAAACTCCAGGCCCACTGAAACTTAATAAGTTACCCAGCGGGGAGTGTAGCAAGATAGTAACTAGGTGAGCTAGCACTGTCATGGGGTGCTCCGATGGGGGCCCCTAAGGGTGCCTGCCTCTAGGTCAAAGGGAGGGGGGTACAGATAAGAACCAGGGGAGCAGAGAGTCAGAGCACCGAGAGGGGCAAGTATAAGGCTTTCCTAGTGCCCCTCACTTGGCAATGAGCCCAGGAGGCTGAGGGTAACCCCGGGTCACTGGAGGGACCCAGCCCTGCCCTCCTCACCCCCAGGGCCATGGGGCTGTCCCTTCACAAAAGCAACTGGTGCCTCTGCTGAGAACCCGTCCTCTGCAGAGGGGAACCGGGTGCCCATCCCATTCCCTGGAGCGTCCTTCTGTTCCCAGGATATGGGGGTTCCTCCCTGTTCCTAATAAAGGCGGGTGTCCCATTCCCATCCTGGCCTGGGAAATTAATTTAGATTGGCTTTTCTCCTTTGAGGGCTGTCCCCCGCAACCCTGCCACTTCAGGGCATTGTCATAATGAGATGGAAGTGGCACGTAGTTTAATGACATTGGCCAGGAGTCTGTGTTTGTGTAGCTGAGGCATCGGCGGGGGGTGGGGCACGGGAATGGGGAGCCGGGTGTTGCGGGGTGCAAGGGGCAGGACCACCGTGGAGTGGTTCCTGCATGGGGGCTGGCTGACGGCCATCCTTCCAGAGCCCAGGCAGGGTAACAGCACCCACTGGGGGGTGAGGGAGGCAACATCTGAGAGCAGAGCCCCGAGCAGGCTGTCAGGAATGCTGTGGTCTGCACGCGCCTCGGAGGTCAGAAGTCAGACCCTGACTGATTCCAGGGCGAGGGACCAGGCAGATGAAGCCCCAGCCAAATTCAGGCCCTCTCGTCTCTCCTCCCTGGAGGGAGGCGGGGAACTGCTCAAAGAGGTCCACTGCATCCAAGCCAGGGGACCCACCCACCTCCTCTGCTTCTTCTCCAGCTCGTGGTTGCGGACCTGCTGGCCCTCCAGGTGCAGCTTGGTGTCCTGCAGCTCGGCCGTCAGCCGCTGGCACTTCTTCTTGAGCTGCTGCAGCGTCCGCTGGCTCTCATCACTATCTGCCTGCAGGTCCCCGAGCTAGCAGGACAAGATGGGGGTGCAGGGTCAGCAGCCCTCAAGAGGCCTGGAGGTACTGGTTGGGGAGGTGAGGAGAGGGCGGTGGGTGAAGGACAGGGCGGTCTGGGGTCCAAGGATGAAGCCAGGCTCGTCAGGGGAATCTAAGACACTCTGACAGGAGTCTGCCCTTGGTGTCCCTCACATCCAGCGCCAAGCCCTCCCTGTGCTCCCAGGGCCTGCCTGGCTCACTGGCCATTCCCCACGCCAGCACGTGGCGCCCAGCGCCTCCCCGCCCCTCCCCGGCACCAGCCTCACCCGCCTCTCCAGCTGCCTCTTGCTCTGCTGCTCCACCTCCAGCTTGTCCTCAAACTCCTGCTGGAGCCGTTTCTTGGTGAAGTCCACCTCCCGCACAGCTCGCTCATACTTCAGACGCCACTCGCCACCTGTGGGGTGGGGGCAGACGGGATGAATGAGATGCTGAGAGTCCCCGAGGAGGGGTGGAGGGGGATGAAGCCTTGGGGAGCAGGTGGAGTCAGCCAGAGGGACTCAGAAAGGTCCCTGGATCGGTGACTTCCTTCCAAGGCAGGAGGAGCCACTAGCCGGGAGAAGCCTAGAGAGAGTGATGCGGCCACGTGTGCTGTCTTCTCCCAAGGACCGCCAGATCATGGTCCTCAAACATTGTCATTATCATGGTTGCTGCGGTGGTTTAGTCGCTAAGTCATGTCCGACTCGTGCGACCCCACGGACTGTGGCCTGGCAGGCTCCTCTGTCCATGGGATTCTCCATGGGGTTGCCACTGTTACCACGTTCCATGATAATCCCCTGCGCTTACTGGCACTTCTACTTTCTCATCAATTCATTTCACGTAGCCTTATAACAGCTCTGCAGACAGGAGATGAGGGGTGTGGTTGCCCAGGGCGGGGCCTCAGAACTCGCCACTCAGGCCACGGCCAGGTCCTCTGGCCTCTGACCCACCTGTGTCACCATCAGCCACTTCCCCGTTGATCTCAGCTGCCCGGATGAGACGGGCCTCCATCACCTCCATCTCCATCACCTCCATTTTCTTCTTCAGTGCATCGTACTGGGTCTGCAGAGAGGTGGTTATGTGCTGTGCTGCCCCACCCCCTCACTCAGTACCGCCCGTGCCCCTGAACCACACAGACCATGGTCACAAGCTTACCCAGGGCTGTCGGGGTGCTGGGCTGGTGGCAAAGATGCCACCTGTCTTAGGGGGAGCAGACGGGCACTAGCGTGTGTGGCAGCCACTAGCTCGGCCCTGCCCTCACCTGCAGCTCCTTCATCTCCTTCTCCGCCCGGAGCCTCTCCGCGGTCTCTGCGTCCAGCAGCTGGGAGGCGGACTCTCCTGTGTTACGTTCATCCGTCAGCTCCGATGTCAGCTCTGAGATCTGATGGGGGAGGGAGTCACCACCCGTTGAACAGACTGTCTCACTCAGCTGGAACAGTGGTGGGGGGATGGCAGGGGGGCCTCCTGGGCCAGGCACCCTGCAGAGGGGGGTCAGTCTATCTGGTGCTGGGAGTCACTCACTCACCCGGGTCTCCAGCCGGTCACTGCTGAGCCGCAGCTCGTTCCGCTCCTTCTCCACTTTCTCGAGCTTGCTCTTCAGCTGCTGGATCTCCTCCTAGGACGCAGGAAGAAGGGCAAGGTGAGGCAGGGCCCCTGGGAGACACGGGCAGGATCTGCACCCCTGGGGTGGACCAAGCTGGTGAAGCTCAGGCCGCGACATGAGGGAACTGGAAGCCACCGCCTGCCTGGGGCTCCTTCCCTAGACCCTTCCCCATGGGCTGCAGACACCTGAGGTTTTATCCTAAGAGGATACCCAGGGGCTCAGCCAGCACCCTAGAGGGACGCCTTCTGTTTGCTGGGCATGGTTCAAGGACACCAGCTCTGTGGACTGAACAAAGGAGCATTGGGGAGCCCAAGACAAGTTGGCAAAACTCTGGCCCACGTGGATGAAGTTCAGCCTTCCCCTCCCGGGCTGTTCCGTACGTCTTTATTCCGGATCTGCTCTTCTGACAGCTGGACCTCGATGAGGGGTCTCACGGTGGTGAAGAGCTTCCACCAGGGCCAGTCCTTCACCCCTTTGTTCTTCTTGATGTTCTTCTGCACGCAGCGGATGGCCAGGTCCTGGATCTAAGTTGGGGTGGGGGTGGNCTGTGTGCCTGCATGCTAAGTCACTCAGTCGTGTCCAACTCTTTGCGACTCCATGGACTGTAGCCCACCAGGCTCCTCTGTCCATGGGATTCTCTAGGCAAGAACACTGGAGTGGGTTGCCATGCCCTCCTCCAGGGGATCTTCCTGACCCAGGGATCAAACCTGTATCTCCTGTGGCTCCTGCACGGCAGGGGAATCCTTCACCACTGAGCCACTAGGGAAGCCCAACCGCAGCCTAGAAACCTGGAAACTTCTCTTTCAAACGAGAGGTCAGCAAACATCTGACTTTACACCTAATTCTGCTCTGAGGGTGAGTGGGCCTTAGGGATCACCGGCTTCAGCAGGTGCTTGGGATGATGCCAAGAGACAGAGACGGCAGCTGGGAAGAGGACCAGCCTGGACAGGCCCTCTTCTACCCAAGACATGCCTTGGAGACGATGCCATCCCCCCAAGGCTAGCCAGCAGCTCAGCCTGCCAGAGGGACAGGACCCCACCTAGAGAAAGACCAAGAGGCTGTGGTGAAAAAAATCTGACTTCAGGCTTCCCGGGGAAGAAGAACTTAGAAGTGGGGAGGAGGAGAGGAAGGAGCCAGACACAGCAGAGACCAAAACCTGAGAGACGACAGGGAAGAGGGCGGGACCACAGGAGGCAGAGAGAACCAGGAAAGAAGCAGAAAATAGCAGAGCCCGAAACCAAGGAGCACAGACCAGCAGGGACTGCCGGGGCCCAAAGAAAAGGGAAAAACCAGGGAGAGCAGAGCCCAAGACAGGAGAACAGGAAAGGGATTCCCAGGGAAAGAGGGAGGGAGGAAGGGGGCAGTAGGAATCAAAACCATGACTCAGAACACAGAGCAGGGAGAAGAGAGCTGAGGAGCAGAGCGCGAGCCTTTTCTGCAAGCATCCCCTTCCACCTCACTCTCCCCATGAGTTCCCTCCCTCTCTGCAGACAGATGGACAGCCCAGAACCCTCCCGGTGGCTCCCCACTGCTCTCTGCCCACCTCGGCCCTTGGAGCACGTCCGTGGATGCTGCCTGTCAGCCTCCCAATCTCAGTAGGGGGACACGCAGGCTCCTGGCCCCAAGGGAGGGACGCCCGGCTAGCCTTCTGGGGTGGAGTGATGAGGCCGACTGGCACTCAGGGCCGGGCACGCCTGCCTTTTATGTACGTTCCAATCAGGTGAGGAACCTGGCCTGTGGGCAGGCGGCAGCGGCACAGCCTCACAGAGCCCTGCTTCCTCTCTGCAACCCTGGACAGCTCAGCAATGAAGACGCTCTTTCCGCCTCTCCTAGCTCTCCCTTCAGTCTTCCCCATTCCCCACGCCAGGACTCAGGCCAACTCAGGACCACCTTCCGACCCACTCCCTCCTGACGTCACAGAGGTGTTCCTGGCCCTGAGCAAGCCAATTATTGAGAGAGAAGCAGAGTCAAGTTTGCTGCAGCTGAGCATCTAACTTCCTGGCCCCCAGCCCTGAAGGGGGCAGCTTGAAAAGAAATAATTGTAGCAATAGTGTCAGTCAGTCAGTTGTGTCTGGCTCTTTGCAACCCCATGGCCTGTAGCCCCCCAGGCTCCTCTGTCCATGGGATTCTCCAGGCAAGAGTACTGGAGTGGGTTGCCATTCCCTTCTCCAGGGGATCTTCCCAAACCAGGGATCAACCCTGGGTCTCCTGTATTACAGGCGTATTCTTTATCATCTCAGTCACCAGGGAAGCCCACTTGAGAGGAAGTGCAGCCCCAGAGCAGCTGGGGTCAAGGGGCTGGGGGACAAGACCCAGCAGGGGCCCCAGGAGACTCCAGAGGTTGGACTGAGCAGGGAGGGCAGGAGGGGAGGACCAGCCATCTGGATAAGGGCGATCAGAGTGTGGGCCCGGCTGCCTTCCTGCAGGGTCAACTCACCCGGCTCAGGCCCATGCAGCAGCTGCTCTTCTCCAGGTCCAAGGACTCTAGCAGCTCCTCTACCGCCTGCAAGGAGAAGCCTCTGTCAGGAAGCCCCCAGGAGACGCCCCGCCTCCACGCGGGGCTTCACCCAGTCACTCAGCCCTTCTCATCCTCCGTTCAGTCCCTGATGTATTCAACAAGCACTTTCGGTGGCTTCTGCAGCACCAGGCTCAGTGTTGGATTCTGGGGATATAAAGATGACTGCAAGAGGAACAAAGCTCTCTCGTTGGGGAGCCAGACACGAAAACTGGTGAAATGCACAGAGGAGGAGGCATCTAAGCCAGAGAAAGGGGCCGTGGAAGGCACTCGGAGGAGGTGTTGCTTGCGCTGTCTTTAGCTACAAGTAAGGATTAGCAAGACAAAGTAGGGGCGAGGGCATTTCAGGCAGAGGGACAAGCAGGCGTGAAGGCCTGGAAGCATAAGACAACAGGAAGCACTGAGGAAACTCCAGGTGGTTCAGAACAACTGGACAGGGGTGGGTAGCAGTTAAGGGGCAGGTGGAGAGGTGGGCAGGGGCTAAAGGACGTGAGCCTGTGCGCTCTGAGCCCCTGAAGTTTCTCTCCCTGGGAGGGGCGTGGTCAGGTTTGCTCTTTACAGAAATCCCACCGGCCAACAAGTGGAGGATGCATGGACCCCTTAGGCAGGAATCCATAGGAGAGAAGACTAGAGCCCGACCCAAAGGGAGAAGAGGAGGGGGAGATGCAAGAGACGTTAAGAAGATGGAGCTTAGAGACCTCCCTGGTGGTCCAGTGGTTAAGACTCCACACTTCCAATGCAGGATTCAATCCTGGGTCCTGGAACTAAGATCTCACATCCCACAGGGCGTGGCCAAAAGAAAAAAAAAAAGATGGACCCTTGCTCAATGTGGGGGAGAGAGTAGATGAGAGAGAGAAGCTAGGGACACATGGAGGTTTTTGACTCGCATAGTAAATAATTGATTCCATTCTCCATCTCTCGGGGCCTCCCTGGTGGCTCAGTGGTAAAGAATCTGCCTGCAATGCAGGAGACTCCAGTTCGATCCCTGGGTTGAGAAGATCCCCTGGAGAAGGGAATGGCAACCCGCTTGCCTGGAGAATTCCACAGACAGAGGAGCCTGGTGGGCTACAGCCCATAGGGTTGCAGAGAGTCAGACACGACTTTGTGATGGAGCACAAAGACATAATCAGTTTGGCTTGAGCATGCTGAGTTCGGGGTGCTATAAGGCGTCCAGGTAGAAGAGTTAGAAAGCAGCTAGACAGAAACGCATGTCTGGAGTGGGAGAGAAGCCTGGGCTAGAGGTATTGATCTGGGAGTCATCAATATATATGCGGTAATTGAAGTGATGGGTGTGAATGAGGTTGCCTAGGAAGAGGGTGTAGCATAGAAAACAGATACGGCCAAGGACAGAGTCTTAAAGAAGAAAGGGACCTTTACTTCAGGGGCACATGGATGAAGGGAAGCTCAGAGGGACCGAGAAAGAGAGAATAGGGAGACAAGGGCAAAACCAGGAGCAGCAGCGAAGGAACTGAGCAGAAAATGATTCAAAAAGAACAGGGCTGTCGATGGTCGCATGTTGGCGAGAAGCACTGAAAAGTACCCGTGAGCTCTGGCAACATGGAGGGCTTGGGAGGACAAGCCAGTCCCAGGTGTCCTTGGGGTGGGAACTGGGCCACTAGGGGTGGCGGGGGGAAGGATGAATGGCAGGAGGGAAGTAAATGTTGATGGCCCAGGGCACCAGGGAGGGTTGATGGAAGTTCCCTTCTGAACCTAACATCTGTGGACTACTTCTCCACTGAGAGAAAAGAGCCAGTAGAGAAGGAGAGGCAGAAGGGACAGAAGACAGAGAAGACTTCGTGCTGATGGAGCAGCTCTCCAGAGAGGCCAGAGGGAATGGGTTCCGAAGCACAGGAAGAAGGGACTGGATGAGAGGTGCCCCTCCCGCACCCAGACAGGAGGGCGGGGGAGGAGGGGACACCTGGAGAGGAGTGCGCAGGGGCCAGGGGAGGTTGGAACCCCGATTTGCATTAGGGTTCGGAGGCAAGGTCGAGTGCTGGGAAGATGCGGCAGGGGAGGATTTGAGCGGAAAGGTGGAGAATGGGATAGCAGAGGGGCTCGGAACAGAAACCAGGTAAGGATGGAGCGCGGGAAAAACTGGAGATCACGGACCTATAGGAAGTTCAGTCCCCATGGTTTTGTCATTTTCTCCCACAGCCCTTTGGGAGCGCCAATCCAAGGAGGGCTTAACGCCCAAAGGTGGCCCTTCAGGGAGGGGGTTGGGCAGGGCAGGTGCTATGGGACTGAGGAGCTGAGGGTGATGAAAACCAACTGGACCACAGCGTCCAGACTGAGAGGAAGAGGAAAGGAATGGACAGAACAGAGGAAATGGAGTGGGGTCCAGAAATGAGAAGTCTCGACGGAGTCACAGAGCGGGTGTCCTGAGAGGAAGAGAGGGGCTGAGCCGCACAGACAGGAGGCTGTGGTCAGAGATTACAGAAGCGGGGCACTTCCAGAGATGATGAGGTGCTGGGTGTATCCTGAGGGGAGGTGGGAATGGAGGTCAAGGGTCAGAGAGAAGGGGGCGTGGCTCGGGTCATTGACATCCACGCCGAGGTCACCCTGGACACTGGCAGGTCCCAGATGGATGGGGTGGAGAGAGGGTCTCTGAGGCTCCATTAGTGTGGGTCTGTGACTCTGGGGGACAGTGGGAGGTGGGGGTGGGGGTTCCTGCCCCATCTGGCATAGCAGGCTCTCTTGTAGGAAAGCCATCCTAAGGCCTGAGATGCCTTCCGAGTCAGGCTGTGCCTGAGGCCAAGGCACAGCGCAGGAAGGTTCCCCTGCTCAAGGAGCCCTTTGCCCGCCTCTCCGAGGAGCTGCCTCTGGGGGTCAGAGTGGCAGCCAAGAATGGCAGGAAGACATTCCTTTGTGCAGCAGGAAGTCACTGAGCTGGCTGACAAGGGCCCACCCCGGGAGCCCGAGGCTCACCCTGCACCAGGGAGGTGCTGCCACGTCAACCTTTCTCCTGGGAGGGATGCCTGCCTCACCCCGGGCAGCTTCCTGCTTGAGGGACTGGTCCCTGACGTAGAGGTCAAGGCCGAGGGGCCCAGGCGCTACCAGTGGGGCACCCAAAACACTAGTTCTATTCAGCCCCCTGGGAGGCTTTGGGTGACTGCCTGGCTCTGCAGATAGCGGACACCTCACCTCAGGCCTTGAGAGCAGGTGGCTCTTCTGTGATTTCTGCAGTCCATGGCCCGGGCTGCCTTCCCTCCACCGCCAAGTCCACTGCTAAGTGCCCATCCCGGCCCTAGGCTGCCCAAACCAGCCACCTGAGCAAGGGTTAGCCCAGCCCTCTCTAGGCAAGGGACGGCAGCTGGCTCAGAGGGGTCTGAGCAGGGGGAGGAGGGTCTGGTGGGGCCGTGGGGGCCCAGACCTACCCGCCTTTCGTCCACCACGATGTAGTTGCGCCCGTGTTTCTTGGTCAGGTGTGGGGCCAGGACGTCAAAGCGGCGGCGGAACTCGGAAAACACCATGTGGTCAGGGTAACCTAGGGAGAGAGGAGCCCAGGCCCATCAGCCTCGTCTGCTCCCAGAGAATGATGTCTCGAGGACTCCATAAAAATGAAGGCATCAGGGAGTAGCAGAGAGGAAAAGTGCAAGTGCCTGGGGCTGGAAACCTGCCCTGGCTCCTCCTATCACGTGACCTTGGCTGAGTCACTCAACCTCTCTGAGCCTCAGTTTCCTCATCTTTAAATGGGGAGCCCTCTCACTTATCCCACAGTCACAGTGCTTACAGGAGAAAACACGGAGAAACAAGCTTGGCTCACTTGTTGAATGTTCAGTAAAATGTTCCTTTCCTTTCCTTGGTTCCCTGTGGCAGGTATCAGAAAAGGCACGCCTCCTGCCCCCATCCTGACCATGGGCCCTAGGCCCGGTGACCAAAAAGCCTTGTAGATTCCCTTTCCCTAAAGAGTGTCACCTCTAACAGAGATCCTCTACCACCTGGGCTTGAGGCTGGAGCAAGGTCAGGATGGAGGCCAGTGAGAGGTTACCCCAAGTCAGCCCGAGGACACCAGAGCCCAAAGCAGAGGACCAAGAGACCTACTCCTACAGAATCTCAAACCAAAAAAGGAAGCCTTAGAGCCAGAAAGACCTCATCCTCCAGAGCTGGAAACTGAGGCCCACGAGCTGGAGGGACAGGCTTGCTCAAGCTCCCAAGGAGCAGCTGAGGGCAGCCCCGGATTCCAAACCGGGGCTCCCAGCAGCCCGTCGGGGGCTTGCTCTGCTGCGGCAGCCAGAGCTGCTCTGGGAAGCCCTCCAACTGGGAGAAGGGCTGATGCATGTGCCTGATAATTGAAACAGGAGGCGGGGGCCGCTGAGGGGCCAAGACAAAGTGAGCTATTGATTGTATCTGAATTGCAATTAAATTGATGGGCCGGGATAGCAGGTCCGGACGCCTGGCATCTTAATTAATCATCAGTGCTATCGATGGGGGCTGGGAGCTGGGGGAGGGGAGGGGGGGCCTGCCGCCGCTGGCCGTATCGACCTGCTTGTTTGAGTAAAGCACATTGATTTTGGTTCAGAGCGGTAACAATCTGGTTTTGAAATAATAAACACCAACTCCATATCAAGACGTGGGGACAGATCGATGATTTATTTTCAGCAGGGCAGGGAGCCCGTTTCCTGGCTCTGGCCGCTAAGAAAAGTGATGGTGCCCCTGGGGGTGCCTCATGGGGACCTGGTTGTTGGTGGGTGGGAGCCTGCCTGCTCCTCCAGTTCTAAGGGAGATGAGGGCAGAAACCTGGCAACTCATAACATCTTGGGCAAATGAAACGCTGCATAGAAGCTGGTCTGCTTTGGTCAGATCTCTGCCACTCATGAGCTGTGTGACTTTGGGCAAGCTATTTACCCTCTCTGAGCCTCAGTCCCCTCATCTGGGGATGGTACTAGTACCTACATCTCATGAGGTTGTTATGAGGATTAAATGAGTTAATCTGTGTGGTAGCTTTAGAACAGCATCTGGCATACTATAAAAGCACTAAGGATGTTAACTACTATTATTATCATCCTCTCTGGCCCCTTCTTCTAGATTGGTCCATAGAAAGGGTCTATTTGACCTTTCTTGGGAATTTCAAGTTCTTCAGAAAGAGTTAGCACCTAATTTCTCACTGGGGAGCTGGCCCCTTCTTATAGGCAGCTGCTCCAGTAGGACCCTGGGGCAGCTGTGAGCAGAGCTGACCTGCCCAGACCAGGAGAGGGGAAGGAGAGAGTTGTGCGGACAGGGCATGTTGGGTGCGGTGGGGCGGGGATGAAGAGGGCTGGACTGTGGAAGAGAACGAAGATCAGCAGGATGGAGAGAAAGAGCGAAAGGAAAAGACCCTGGAGAGAAGCAAGGAGAGAGCCCAGAGGAGGCGGTGACAGAGAAGAGCGAGGTCCAGGGCTGGTGGGAGACGGGAGGGGAGCAGCTCCCCTCCAGACCCCGGGGCGGGGGGTCCTGTTAGAGAGGTGGGGAGGGGCAGGGGCGGCTCTGGGACAAAGGGCCCCACCTTGGCGGTACATGCGCATGGCATCCAGCAGGCGGGAGCCCCGGAGCTGGGCTCGCAGCAGTGGCACGTCCAGCGGCAGGAGGCCGCCAGCCTCGCAGTGCTCTCCCGGGGGCAGGTCCAGCTCGCTGCTGCTGCTGACTCTGCGGGAGGCAGCGGAGCGGGGCTCCCCGGCCCAGCCCTCCGCCACCGGCAGGAAGCAGTGGACGAAATGCAGTTTGGACTTCTTCACGGTGTCAATGAGGGCGTCCTGCCGAAGCAAAGATCAGCCCTCAGTGGGCGCCGACAGCCCGAGCCAGGAGGTGGGGAGCGGAGCACCAGCATCTCCACTCTGGGCAGGATGGCAGGTGGCCCCCTTCCCTCACCCCCCCCCACCC
>SJYQ01005012.1:6262-22039 GCA_006410935.1 Redunca redunca
ACTATGGTAAATTATCTAAGAAAATTCTTATGTATAAAATAAGGAAGTCTTAAAAGTCAACAGTAAAATATAAATCCAATTATAAATGGACAAAAGACATGAACAATCATTTTACCAAAGAGAAGCAATACAGGCATTACTGAAGTCCCAACAGAAGAGAGGGCAAAAAGGGAAGATAATTTATTCAAAGAAAAAAAAAAACTGATCAGCAAAGTAAGTCACATAAATACAAATATTGCATTTTATCACTTATAAGTGAAATATAAAAAGTAAATGAATATAACAAAACAGAAGCATACTCAGATACAGAGAAGAAACTCACATTTACCAATGTAGAGGAGAGATGAGGGGAGAGGCAATACAGGGGTAGCAGTTTGTATGTTTTATACATACAATTATTATAAAATAAATATGATACAAGAATGTACTCTACAACACAGTGGATGCAGCAATATAGCCAATATTTTATAGCAATTTTAAATGGAGTATTGTGCCACTATGTTATACACCTGAGACTAATATATTGTAAATCAATTACATTTAAAACAAAAAATAAAAGAATAATTGAAAACTTCTAACATCTAGGGTAAACCTTAGACTTATATGTCCCCCAACAAAGACAGTTTAAAAATATGTTCTCCAAGACATACTATACAACTGCTTAAAATCAAACACACAAATATTTTTTTAAACAATCAGAGAAAAATATCCTCACCTACAAAGGAACTACTATAAGGCCATCAGCAGATTACCTAGCACACAACTTGCAGGTCGAGAGAGAGTGGGATGATATAGTCAAATTGATGAAAGAGAAAAAACCCTGCCAACCAACAAAAATGTATTCAGAAGAGTTATCTGTTACAAATGAAGGTGAGGGAAAGACTTTTCCAAAAAAGCTGAGGCAGTTTATTACTACTAGACTGGCATTATAAGAAATGCTAATGGTAGTTGCTCATGTTGAAACAAAAGAAGATGAACAGAAAAGTATAAAAATTTCAAGACTCACTATGAAGGTAAGAATGTAGTCAAATTCAAAATATTTTAATACAGTAATGGTGGTATGTAAATTGCTTTTAACTCTGGTATAAGTGTTAAAAGATAAGAGTATAAAAAATAACTATAGCTACAATAATGTGTTAATGGATATGCTATATATATATATATGATGTAAATTGTAATGAACATCAAATGTGCTGGGAGAAGTTAAGAGTTTTTGTATGTGGTTGAAGTTATCAGCTTAAATTAGACTATTACATCTATAAGATGTTTTATATAGGCCTTCTGTAACTACAAATATAAACTTGTAGCAGAACACAAAATAATAAAGAAAAAAGGAGCCAAAGATTATCACTATAAAATATCTAGTAACAAAAGGAAGACAGCAAGAGAGGAAGAAAGGAACTACAAAACAGTCAGAAAACAGTAAATACAATGATAATAATAATTAAGTGTAAATGATCAGTTCTCAAATCAAAAGACCTACAGTGGCTGAATAGATTAAAAATCAAGACCTATCTATATTCTATCTCTAAGATAGTCACATTAGATTGAAGGACACACATAGGCTGAAAGTAAGAGGAATGGAAAAATTATTTCATGCATTTGGTGACCAAAAGTGAGCAGGAGTGGCTATACTTAAATAACACAAAGCTTAAGTAAAAAAGGTCAAAGGAGACCAAGGTCACTATCTAATGATAAGAGTCAACTCAGTAACAGGATATAACAATCATAAATGCATATGTACCCCAAACTGAAACATGTAAATATGAAAGCATATGTTAACAGAAATGAAGGGAAAATTGGTCAACCTTAAGGTAATAAGGGATTGCAATACCCCATTTTCAATACTGAATAGATGATCTAGACAGAAAATCAGTAAGGAGCCAGTGAAAGTGAACAAAACTATAGATCAAATAAACCCAACAGACATATATTGAACATTCTATCCAACAGCAATAGAGTATGTATTTATTTCCAATACACAAAGAATATTCTCCTGTTTGGATTATATATTAGGTCACAAGACAAGTCCTAGCAAATTTAAGAAGATTGATATCATTTCAACTGTTTTTTCTTACAGTAATAGTATGCAGCCATGAAATTAAAAGATGCTTGCTGTTTGGAAGAAAAATTGTGACCAACCTAGACAGCATATTAAAAAGCAGAGACATTGCTTTGTCTGTCTAGTCAAAGCTGTGTAGTAGCTTTCCAGAGTCATGTATGGATGTGAGAGCTGGAGTGTAAAGAAAGCTGAGCACCGAAGAATTGATGCTTTTGAACTGTGGTGTTGAAGAAGACTCTTGAGAGTCCCTTGGACTGCAAGGAGATCCAACCAGTCCATCCTAAAGGAAATCAGTCTTGAATATTCATCGGAAGGATTGATGCTGAAGCTGAAGATACAATACTTTGGCCACCTGATGCAAAGAACTGAGTCTTTTGAAAAGACCCTGATGCTGGGAATGACTGAAGGAGGGAAAAGGGGACGACAGAGGATGAGATAGCTGGATGGCATCACCGACTCAATGGACATGAGTTTGAGTAAGCTCTGGGAGTTGGTAATGGACAGGGAAGCCTGGCATGCTGCAGTCCATGGGGTTGCAAAGGGTTGGACACGACTGAGTGACTGAACTGAACTGAGAATGAATATTAGGAAAAATAGAAAATTCATAAATGTGTGGAAATTTAGAAACTGACTTCTAAACAACCTGTGGGGCAAAAGAGGTAATCAAAAAATAACTTGAGACAAATGAAAATGGAACCAATCATATCAAAGCTTAAGGCAAGCAGCAAAAAACAGTTCTAACTGGGAAATTTACAGCAATAAGATACCTGTGCATGTGCTCAATGGCTTCAGTCTTGTCCGACCTTTTGTGGCCCTATGGACTGTAGCCCACCAGCTTCCTCTGTCCATTGGATTTTCCAGTCAAGGATACTGGAGTGGGTTGCCACCTCCTCCTCCAGGAGACCTTCCCTATCCAGGAATCAAACCCAAACCCGAGTCTCCTTCACTGCAGGCAGATTCTTTACTGCTGAGTCAATGAGGTAGCCATTAAGGGACAACAAACAAACAAACAAACAAACAAAAAAACCAAAAAACAAAACTCAACCTGACTTTAGACATCAAGAAATTAGAAAAAGAGCAAACTAAACCTAAATTTAGAAGAAGGAAAGGAATGATAAATATGAGAGCATAAATAAATGAAATAGTCTAAAAAGCAATAAAACAAAGAAACTTGAGGGTTTTTTTTAAAAAAGATGAACAGAATTAACAAATTATTAGCTATACTAANAAACAAAGAAACTTGAGGGTTTTTTTTTAAAAAGATGAACAGAATTAACAAATTATTAGCTATACTAACAAAAAGAGAACTCAAATAAAATTAGAACTGAAAGACAACACATTACAACTGATATCACAGAAATACAAGGATCATAAGAGACGATCATGAATTCATAATGCCAAATAATTGGACAATCTATAAGAAATAAATCCTTAGAAAAATAAAACCTACCAGCAATGACATAAAGAAAAAGCAAATATAAACATACAAATAATGAGAAGGATATTGAATCAGTAGTGAAAGCCTCCCCCAGAATAAAAGTTCAGGACTTGATGACTTCACTGTTGAATCCTAACAAACATTTAAAGACAAGGCCAGCATTGCTCTCATGCCAAGTCAGATAAAGAAGTATAAGAAAATAAATGGATAGACCAATTACTTATACATGCAAAATTCCTAAAAAACAATCCTAAACCCTAGTAAATTGAAGTTAACAGTATATTAAATAGGTTAAGTACCATGATGAAATGTGATTAATTTCTGGGTGCCAGGATGGAACACATACAACTCACTAAATGTGATGAACCACATTAAAGAATGAAAGATAAGAATCATATGGTCATCTCAATAAATACAGAAAAATTATTTGACAAAATTCAATAGACTTTCCTTTTAAAAATGAACAAACAAGATCTAGGAAAATTGTACCTCAAGATAATACAGGCCATGTGTGAAAAGCCTACTGTTAACATTATATACAATGATGAAAAATTAAAAGTTTTTTCTCTAATATCAGGAACAAGACAAGGTTTCCCATTTCTACGTTATAACATATACAAAAATCAATTCAGTTGATTAAAAACTGATAGCATCTGAAACCATAAAACGCCTAGAAGTAAACATAGAGGGCAACCTTCAGGACATTTGTCTTAGTAATGATTTTCTGGGGGGATTTAACATTCAAAGCAAAGGCAGCAAAAGTAAAATTAAATAAATGAGAATACACAAAACTAAAAGGCCTCTGCACGACAAAGAAAATCACTAAAGCAAAAGGCAGCCTATGGGGTACATGTGTGTGTACTCAGTTGTTCAGTTGTGTCCTACTCTTTGCTACCTCATTGCCTTTAGCCAACCAGGCTCTTCTGTCTATGAGACTTTTCCAGGCAAAAACCCACTGGAGTGGGTTGCCATTTTCTCATCCAGGGAACTTATACAGTAGGGAACAATATTTGAAAAGCATACATCTAATAAGGGGTTAATAACCAAAATATTAACTCAATAGCATGAAAACAAACAACCTAATTAAAACATTTGCATAACACCTGAATAGACATTTTTCCAAAGAAAATGTAAAGATGGCACACAGATATGTGGAAAAGTGCTCAATGTCAGTTAATCATTTGGAAAATGTACATCAAAATCGTAATGAGATATCACCTTATGGGTGTTAGAGAAAATATTTAAAAAATGATAAATGTTAGCAAGGATATAGATGAAAGGAGCCCTTGTACATTGTTGCAAGAAATGTAAATTGATACATCATTTACTGAAAGCAATAAGGATACTCCTCAAAGAATTAAAAATAGAGTTACTATGATCCAGCAATCTTATTTCTGCATGAATATCCAAATAAAATGAAATCAGGATCTCCAAGTGACATCTACACTCTTAGGTTCAATTGTAGCATTCACAATATCTAAGATACTGAAACAATCCAGGTATGTATCAATAGGACATTGATACAATGGCATCTCAGAACAAAAGAAATTAACTATTGATACATGTAAAATCATGTGTCTCAAAAACATTATGTCTTGTGAAAAAAGGTTGCCTCAAAAGTTTTCAGAGTGCATGATTCCATCTCTATAACATTCAGGCATGACAAACAGAGACAGACAGGGCAGGGAGCAGGAGTGTGGTACAGGGTGTGCTAATATGTAGCGATAGCCCAACAGTTTTTGTGTGTGTGTGTGTGTGATATTGGAGCCATCTGTATTTTTGGTGTGGTGTTGATTACACAAGTTTGTTCATAGGATGAAACTGTGTATAGTGATACACATATGAATAATATCTAAAAAGTCGTGAAAATTGGAGAATATCTGTGGTTTAGTTAACAGTGTTCTACCAATGTCAATTTTCTATTTTGGGTATTGTATTACAGTTATGTAAGATTTCACCATTGAGGAAATCTGGGAAGTACACTGTGTACTGTTTTTGCAAATCTGGTCTATAGTTACTTAAAATAAAAAAGTTAAAAGATGTTTTTCTTTTTGGCTTACTTCACTCTGTATAATAGGCTCCAGTTTCATGTACCTCATTAGAACTGATTCAAATATATTCTTTTTAATGGCTGAGTAATACTTCATTGTGTATATGTACCACAGCTTTCTTATCCATTCATCTGCTGCCCAGAGGGATGGTACGGGGAGGGAGGAGGGAGGGGGTTTCAGGATGGGGAACACGTGTATACCTGTGGCGGATTCATGTTGATGTATGGCAAAACCAATACAATATTGTAAAGTAATTAACCTCCAATTAAGATAAATAAATTTATATTTAAGAAGTTAAAAGGAAACTCATTCTATCATAAAAATATCTTTGTAGAATAAAATTTTACAACCCTAATGCACTTGGGTTATTTTTTACACCTTTTCCAGACAATGCACATGTATTTTATAATTGATTATAAAGTAGTTCAATGTTTTTATCTTATAATTGCATTGCATTTTAAAAATCTCTTCAGAAAGTAATATTTATGAGTTTGCTTTTAATGGAAACCCAATGTGTGGTTACATTTATACAACCTCAAAATAAATTTGACAAACCGTTGAATATTTTATTTCCAATTGATTGAGGGCAGGAGGAGAAGGGGACGACAGAGGATGAGATGGTTGGATGGCATCACCAGCTCAATGGACATGGGTTTGGGTGGACTCCGGGAGCTGGTGATGGACAGGGAGGCCTGGCATGCTGAAGTTCATGGGGTCGCAAAGAGTCAGACATGACTGAATGACTGAACTGAACTGATTGAGTCCTTGAAAAGTCACCTTAACTATCTTTGAATAAATGTTTTCTTTTAAAATTTAAATTAATAGACTTTATATTTTAGGGCAATATTAGATTCATGGAAAAATTGAGCAGTGAGTATAATAGAGTTCCCAGTATACCCTGTCCCTCCCAGTTTCCTCTGTTTCTAACATCTTGCATTATTTTGGTATATTTGTTAAAAATGCTGAATCAAAACTGACATATTATTATAAAGTGACACTCCTAGTTTTACTGGAATTTATTCTTGATGTGGTACAGTTGTATGGGTTTTGAGAAATGCTTGATATCATGTATTGACATTACATTATCATACAGAATAAGGGCTTCACTGAGAGCTCAGTTGGTAAAGAATCTGCCTGCAGTGCAGGAGACCCTGGTTCGATCCTTAGGTTGGGAAGATCCGCTGGAGAAGAGATACGCTACCCACTCCAGTATTCTTGGGCTTCCCTTGTGGCTATGCTGGTAAAGAATCCGCCTGCAATGCAGAAGACCTGGGTTTGCTCCCTGGTTGGGAAGATCCCCTCGGAAAAGGGAAAGTATACCCACTCCAGTATTCTGGCCTAGAGAATTCCATGAACTATATAGTCCATGGGGTCGCAAAGAGTCAGATACAACTGAGTGATTTCACTCACTATAATACAGGATAGTTTACTGACCTGAATACTCTTGCTCAACCTACAGATCCCTCCTTCCTTTCCCTTGAACCCTAATAAAAAGTGATATTTTTTACTATCTCTACATTTTGCCTTTTCCAAACGTCATATAGTTGGAATAGTACAGTGTATGCTCTTCTCAGACTGGCTTCCTTCACTTAGCAACATGTATTTAAGTTTCTCCTTTCTGTGACTTATTAACTAATTTATTTGAATTACTGAATGATATTACCTTGTATAGATGTACCATAGTTTATTTATTCACCTATTAAGGACATTTTGGTTGCTTCTAAGTTTTGAACAAAGCTGCTACAAACATTAGTGTGGAGGTTTTGTGTAGATATATTTTTAGCTTACTTAGGTAAATATCACTGAGTGCAATTTCTAGATCATATGATAAGACTGTTTAGCTTTGTAAGAGAAGGCCAGGTTGTCTTCCAAACTGGTCATAGCATTTTGCATTACAACAAACAATGGAAGAGAATCCCCACTTTTCTACATCCTGCCTGCATTTGTTGTTGTCAGTGTTTTGCATTTTAGCCCATTCTAATGGATATGTTAGGATGTCTCATTTTTTTTTAATATGACCTGTGATATTGAGTGGCTTTCCAGGTGGCTCAGTGGTAAACAATCTGCCTGTCAATACAGGAGATGCAGAAGATGTGGGTTTAATCCCTTGGTCGAGAAGATCCCCTAGAGGAGGAAATGGCAACCCACTCCGGTATTCCTCCCTGGACAATCCCATGGACAGAGAAGCCTGGAGAGCTACAGCCCATGGGGTGGCAGGGATTTGGATGTGATTGAGCATGCATGCATGATATTGAGCATCATGTCATGTTACTTTGCCATCTATGTATCTTCTTTAGTGATGTGTTCAGATCTTGTGCTTATTTTTATTTTGATTGTTTGATATATTATTGTTGAATTTTAAGAGTTCTTTGTATATTTTGTTTATAAGTCTTTTATCAGATATATATTTTGAAATTTTTTTTATGGTCCATGCCTTTTCATTCTCTCAACAATGCCTTCTGTAGAACACAGTTTTATATTTTAATGAAGTCTAATTTATCAGTTTTTTTTTCCATTCATAGATGCCTTGCTGTTATGTTCTTCCTTTTTAATTTAATTATTCCTAGGGATTTTTTTTTAGGAATAATTTTACTAGATGAGAGTTTTGGAACACTAAATAGGACTAGTTAAATTGATAAGAATTCTTCCTGTAGATCTTAGATTCCAGTGGGTGTCATTTGAAGACAGCGAGGGATATATGATTTTCTACAATTTACAATGTGTGAACCTGAAACAATTTAAGTAAATCATACTAGGATTAAGTCATTCAGTGGCATAGCTAGGTTTACAAAAATCAAACATTTATATCCTGAGATTTTCACACTAACCAGAGAAAATAAGTAGATCTTTTAGTGTTTGCTCATTTTATTTTGCTTACAATTGATTATTGATTACTTTCTAATGTTTATAAAATTTCTAAATTTAATTACCCAAACTTTGAGGGAGGATGTCAAAAGAGAAGAGAAATTTTATCACCATCCTGAGGAATTATTTGTGTTCATTTGTATCTATTTTCCCAAATGGGGTGGATGCTTTGGTTAAAGCCTCAGACATTGGTTCTATGGCATAGGTCAATGATTAAAAGTCTATTTTTATTAAAGAGGGTGATGTTCTACAGGGTTGAATGGCCCCAGCTTCTGTCTGAAATATTTATGGGAATGAATGCTCAGTGTATTTCAGTTGCAGATCAATATGTGACCCCACTGTGTCTGATAATAAGTAGTCATGATTTTCTTTATGCAAATCTCTTCCTTCCTTCCTTAATGAGAATGGCTTTGTTAATGGTGTAGTTCTGACATACCATCTATTCCAGTGTCAGGAGAGTTTTCAAAAATAGCATTTTGTCTTCACTCTCTTCCAGATGGTTTTATAATTGATTTATTTTTGCAGATGTTGTAAGGGAAATTTCAGGGTACAAGCCAACAAAACATCAAAGAAGGTAATAAAAGTGGACTTTTTCATTGAGTATTCATTATGTAAAAATGTTTGATATCAAACTTCAGGCACAGTAGATTATCAGCCAAGCATATTATGATTTTATAAATTGCATGCCAGTTATTTGGGATATAAATTGATCTTTTTGCTTTATGGGAGGTGGGGAATCTCTGAAATTAATTTAGTAATAGCCATAAATCAAGTATTCTTTTAACTTCATTTTCAAAAAAAGTCATGTAATTATATTTTCTTGCCTTTTTATATGATTCTATGGTTTTTAAAGTGTTTGACTATCATACTGGGAAGACAGCCAGCCACAAACTATTATTCTGAGAACCATGTTTAGGAAACCGAATTTCAGAGATGTAAAGTGATTTATTATAGTATCATTCAGTCATATGACTCCTAATCCTCTAGGCATTATTCCAATACCAGAGAATCTCTTCTATAAAGAACCCCTGATATAGATGCAAGTTAAAAATGTTTCACTTCTTTACAGGAAGTAAAGTCTGTAGGAATATAAAAGATTGACTTGTATGGATTTTTTTTTTCAATTTGGCTCCAAAATACTTTGTTTTAATGANGGATTTTTTTTTCAATTTGGCTACAAAATACTTTGTTTTAATGAAATAAATTATTGAAAGTTTTACTGGAAAATAAATCCTTAGTTTTAGGGTTTGAAATAGGTCATAGAAGTCATGAAATGCAATGTTCCATCCTAGCTAAAAGTCTTCCCTACATTCTTCTTGAAGGATAAATTTCCTACCTTTGACAGAAAGTTTATCTAAAGATAGGGTGATAAATTTCCAGTTTTTGAAATTTCTGAGTTTAAGACATTTTCTTCTTAAACAAGTCAATATTTGTTTCCTTCTAATTGTGATGGTCTCAGGTTTGCCATAACATGAGTATGAATAGATATGTTGGTTCTGTGACAGGGAAAATTTTTAATTGATTTAATATTTCATTTTGACTCAAAAAATCTTCCTTTAAACCTTCATTTTTTATAACATTATACTACTTCTGCTACCTCATATTTTCCCTAAAAGTATCTTGCTGCTGCTGCTGCTAAGTCGCTTCAGTTGTGTCCGACTCTGTGCAACCCCATAGACGGCAGCCCACCAGGCTCCCCCATCCCTGGGATTCTCCAGGCAAGAACACTGGAGTGGGTTGCCACTTCCTTCTCCAATGCATGAAACTGAAAAGTGAAAGAAAGTCGTTCAGTCGTGCTTGACTCTTAGTGATCCCATGGACTGCAGCCTACCAGGCTCCTCCGTCCGTGGGATTTTCCAGGCAAGAGTGATGGAGTGGGTTGCCATTGCCTTCTCCAAAGTATCTCAACCCTATAATAAACTGCTGTATGGAAAGGTATCCATATTTCTCATCAAGCTGATCATTTTCAGCCTTTACTAAACTTAACATATTTTGAGATATTTCAGGCCATGTGTGTATGTGTGTTAGTCGTTCAGTCATGTTCAGCTCCTTGTGACCCCATGCACTGTGTAGCCTGTCAGGTTTCTCCATGCATAGGATTTTCCAAGCAAGAAAACTGGAGTGGGTTGTCATTTCCTTCTCCAGGATTTCAAGCCATAACTCTTGTCAAAGTTCAGCAAATGGCCTAGAAGGAGGTGTGAGACTTTACAGTGGGAGGGGATGGAACTTGCTTAAGGTGGCCATTTGGGGAACAGTGACCAGGAATTCATATTTCATCATGCTCTTAGTTGTTCTGCTGTTTTGCGCAATAGAAGGAGATGGAAAAACTGGTACAATATTTGTACCTTCTATTTGTGCAATAGAAGGACATGAAATGAATGCAGGAAGAGTGATTTGGAACTCTGATCCTCCTCAAACAAAATGATTAACTGGAACATTTCAGTCAAATAAAATTCATTGTACTGGCAAAGAACAAATTGCAGTGTTAGTTAATAACACAATTGTATTGTATCTAGGAAAATTATATTTAACACATTGAACAATTATGGCGAAATAGACACAAAAGTAGCACTGCAAAATAACTGCATTCTTAGGGCCACAAGAACCCAGCAGGAGTCCAACCAAGTATATCTGCAGAATCAACTCCTAGTGACTTGAATATGTCCCTACTCTGTCTCTCTAATGAATCTCCTGTCCCTGATATTGATATTATAATGATAAAAGCCATAAGAAATGTGACAGATCATAATTAGGAGTGCTATGATCTGAAGTCAAGCTAACTTCACTTTCGGGTAAAGTCTGGGAGGGTGAGTGCACGTTTAATTAACAGATAAAGATGAGCTCACAAGAAGGAAATTTGGATTGTACTGAGCACAAAGCCTAGAGAGCTTCCAGAGTGTTGAAGACCTATTAAGACCTCTGCTGAATTTAGTACATAAATTACAAGCTTTAAAATCTCTCATTGCAGTATTTTTCCATGATGTCTTTGTTCCATGGAAGGAAATCTTTGAAAGAATAGCTATTTTAATGTGAGGATCTGTGACTAGAAAAGATGAGTAAGATGGGTAATTTCGGTGACAGAAAACAAATCTTGAATCTGGATACTTATTTGGACCACCTGACTATGCCATAATATAGTTAAGAACAGATTTAGGAAACCAATATTATAAACATTTGAGAAACCAGGGTTTGGAATATATTCTCACTGACTTTTCTGACAAAAGAAGAATCAGTAATTTATTATAAAATATGGAAAATAAAGAAGGGAAAAATGAAGAAAAAATATATGAAATAGATATATATTTAACTGAAGAAAAATAATTTTTTTTCTGGAGACCCATATAATTTTTAAAAAATGCATATGCATGTGTACTTTATCTGGAGCTAAGTGTTATATAATTGATGCTCTATAGTTTCCACTCTTTTCTAAACTGATTTTTCACTTAAAACTTTATGCATTTTATGTTATTAAATATAATTTCAGATCTTGATTTTTAATTGAGGTATAATTGATATATAGCATTACATTGGTTTCAGGTATACAACAATTAGATATTTGTATATATTACAAAATGATCACCACAATAACTCTAGTTAATATCTATCAACTTATCCTATTCTTGCCTGGAGAATCCCATGGGTGGAGGAGCCTGGTGGGCTACAGTCCATGGGGTCACAAAGAGTCGGACACGACTGAGCAACTTAACTAACTAACTTACATAGTTGCAAATTTATTTTTTTATGATAAGAATTTTTAAGATTACTCTCTTAGCAGCCTTCAAATGTGCAATTAAGTATTATTAACTATAGTCACTATGCTGTATATTACATCCCTGTGACATTTATTTTATAACTGGAAATTTGTGTCTTTTGGCTCTCTTAACCCATCCCAACCTCTACTCTTCTGCATCTGAAAACCACCGATCTACTCTGTATCTATAAGCTTGTTTTCTTTGAATTTTGCTTTTGTTTTGTTTAGATTCCACATATAAGTGATATCATATGGTCTTTCNCATCCCAACCTCTACTCTTCTGCATCTGAAAACCACCAATCTACTCTGTATCTATAAGCTTGTTTTCTTTGAATTTTGCTTTTGTTTTGTTTAGATTCCACATATAAGTGATATCATATGGTCTTTCTCCCTCTGAATTGTTTCATTTCGCATGATGCCCTAGAGGTCCATCCATGTTGCAAATAGCAAATTTTATTATTTTTATGGCCAAATAATATTCCATTGTGTATATGTATGTTTATTTATTTTTCTTTATCCATTAATCCACCAGTGTATACTTGGTTATGTATCATGGCTATTGTAAATAATGATGCAATGAACATGGGGGTCCATATATATTTTCAAGTTTGTGTTTTCATTTCCTTCAGATACCTAAAAGTTGAATTGCTGAATCATATGGTAGTTCTATTTTCATTTTTTAAGGAAGCTGCATGCTATTTTCCATGGTGCCTGCACCAATTTACATTCTCATCAGTAGTGCACAAGATTTCCTTTCCTCCATATCCTCACCAACACATTTTATTTCTTGTCATTTTTGTTAATAGCCATTCTGATAGGTATGAGATGATACCTTTACTGTGGATCTGATCTGCATTTCTTTGATTAGTTGAACATCTTTTTGTGTCTGTTGGTCATCCCTCTGTCATCTTTGGAAAACTGTCTATTTAGATGTATTGCTCATTTTTAATTGGACTGTGTGGGTTTTTTTTTTTTTGGCAATTGAGTTGTTTGAGTTCTTCATATATTTTGAGTATTAACCTCTTATCAGATATATAATTTGAAAATATTTCCCCCCATTCAATAGGTTGTATTTTCATGTTGTTGATGGTTTCTTTTGCTGTTCAGAAGGTCTTTAGTTTGATATAGTCCCATTTATTTATTTTTGCTTTATTTTCTTTTGCTTTTGGTGTCAGATTCAAGAAATCATCTTTGCAGTTGAAAACCTGAGTATAATTCTACAGATGATCCTTTGCATCTGTGAGGCTGCAGCCACTGATTCAACCAACCATAAATCAGATAGTATTATATATTTTATTGAAAAATGTCTATGTATAAGTGGAACATCACAGTTCAAACTCATGTTGTTCAAGGGTCAGCTGTATATTGCAAAGCTGTAGTAATCAAAACAGTATGGTAATTTCATAAAAACATGCACTTAGATCAATGGAACAGAATAGAGGACCCAGAAATGAACCCCATGCCTATGTAGTCAATTAATTTTCAGTAAATGAAATAAGAGTATAAATGGTATTGGAGAAACTAGCCCCCTATGTTACAGCATGCACAAAAATCAATTCAAATGTATTAAAGACTTAAATGTAGGACCTGCCTGAAATTAAAAACCCCCAGCAGGAAGTGGGGAAAAGTGGTGGATAATCTCACTGACTTTGGTCTTCCCAATTATTATTATTATTATTTTTTGTATTTGACAAAGACAATGATTTTAAAAGAATTAAAATGGAATTATATCAAAGGAAATATTCCACATAGCAAAAGAAAGCATCAACAAAATGAAAATTAGTTTGTGGAATTAGAGGAAGTATTTGCAAGCCACATATTCAATAAGGTGTTAATATTCAAAATATACAGTGAACCATATGACTCAATAGCTAAAAAGCAAAAGATACAACAAAAACAAGGGCAAAACACTTGCATAGAAAATTCTCAAAAGATATACAAATGGACAACATGTATAAGAAAAGGTGCTCAACATTACTAATCATCAGAGAAATGCAAGTCAAAACTATAATAAGATATTATCTCACACTTATTAGGATGGCTATTTTTGAAATGACAAGAGATAACAATGCTAGTGCGGATGTGGAAGAAATGAAACCCTAGTATACTATCAGTGGGAATGTAAACTGATATAGTCATGATGGAAAACAGGATGGAAATTCTTCAAGAAGTTAAAATATTCTTACAACAATCTAGCAATACCACATCTGGATAAGTGGATAATATTTAGATGATCAAGAATTTTCAGCATGTGAGAATTCTTGGCTGGAATTTTTCACACAGACTCAAATTGAATCACTAATCCAAGATTTTAGCTTGAGCCCAATAGTTATTTCCTCAAAATGAAAGTTTCCTTGATGTCACTTTCTACCTAACACTCTTGATATGCTCCAAGGGGATCTTACCCCTTGAGAAGACATTGTTTTACTTTGATCATTGCTATTTCTATGTTGTTGGATTATTTATAATAAACAGATATCCTTTGGATACATAGTAAAGAGCTATAAAACAGTACTGAAATTTAGATGTGGTGTGCTTCTCCATCTTTCAAAGTGTTTGGTTAAGTGATCCATCTGGCTTTACTGACCAGGACATCTTTTCCCTCATCTATTAGTTTCACAACCTTTAATTTGCAATTTTGCATAGGTAAGTAGAACCACACAGTTTTAATTTCCTTCCTTCTTTCCTTCTTCCTTCACTTTTAAAAATTTCTTACAGTTATTAAATATTAATATTAATTTTACATATTAATTAAACATAATAATATTAAATGTAATGTCTGTGACATTTTTATCTCTTTTTTAATTATCGAGATTGTAGTTGCAGCAAACCCACTATGTAGAAAATAATAGGACTTAAAATTTGCCTCTTTTTATAAATGTTTTCTATCAACATCTTTGACTGAAAATACTTTCTGACTTAATGGCAGTTACTATATTTTTGATATAGTATTGTCTGAGAGTAACAATCCTGAAGAAAGAATTGCCTAATAAGTAAAATGAGATGTCAATATTGGTATTAATTTTCAAACTCTTTTTTGTGTATTTTTGCTGAATAAAGTATCAAAATTAGAGAAACACTTTATTTTCCAATGAAAGAGATAAGAAAATATTTGTTTTAATAGGCTCATAAGATTCAGTGTATATAGGGATAGTCCAGTTATTTAATGGATGGAAGAAATTGTGGGAGGGGTAATTGCTGTCCCTTCTGGTTTTGTTCTTGACTCACTTGAGGAATTACTTTAACCTCTTTAACATAGCTTCTCTCTCACCCCATACCAAGTGTTAGATGAGACTAGCAACGACTGACTATTATTGAGTATCATTCACATGATTCATCACTTTTCCCCCAGCTTCACTGAGATATAGTTGACATATAATGTTTTGCAAATTTAAGATGCATACCTAATGATTTGATATGTGTGTATATTGTGAAATGATTACCATAATAGTGTTAACTAACACATCCACCACCTCACATAGTTAGAAGTTTATATTTTTGGTGAGAACTTTTGAGGTCTATTTACTTTCTTAGCAACTGTTAAATATAAAATAATATATATATAATTGTATAATATATAATATTATATATATATAATATATATATAAA
>SJYQ01005012.1:22711-52757 GCA_006410935.1 Redunca redunca
ATCATCCCACCCTCTCCCTCTCTCACAGAGTCCAAAAGACTGTTCTGTACATCTGTGTCTCTTTTGCTGTCTCGCATACAGGGTTATCATTACCATCTTTCTAAATTCCATATATATGCATTAGCATACTGTATTGGTGTTTTTCTTTCTGGCTTACTTCACTCTGTATAATCAGCTCCAGTTTTATCCACCTCATTAGAACTGATTCAAATGTATTCTTTTTAATGGCTAATACTCCATTGTGTATATGTACCACAGCTTTCATATCCATTCATCTGCTGATGGACATCTAGGTTGCTTCCATGTCCTGGCTATTATAAACAGTGCTGCGACCAGAAACTTTTATTTAAATATTTCTGAGTATAAGTTGTACAATATTTCTATTTCCACTGCATTTCAGTCTGTCTTGTTATTTTTGCCTCCTGAGATGTGCTATAGGTTGCAAATATCACTACCTTTTCAATCATGCTACTGTATATACAATATGGTTACTGCTTTAACCACTGTAACACCATAGTTATTCAAAGTTTTGTTTCTTATTTGGGCAAATTGGGTATTATGAATTCAGAAATCGTTAGTTAGCTCTCTGTCCTTGAGACTAAGTGAAGATTTCAGTGAATCTTTTGCTAGAATAAGGCTTTCTTTTCAGACAGTGCTGTAAATACAAACTGACAGCTGATGAGAAGGAAATAATTAAAAGAGGAGGTAAAATTATGAGCCAAGACAGAGAGGTGACTTTTCTTAAAAGCGCCAAGGAGATGATGAAGAAAGTACTGAAGAACAGGAAAGAAGGAGCTCTCTGATCATTAGAGGGGTACAAGCAAAAGGTAGGGAAAAATTGTTAAGTGACAGAAGAACGGGAAAATTTCATAGTCATATGCTAGAATCTTCCTCTAATGATTCAAAACTGTTTAGAGTAGAATTCTGGTCAGAGCAAGTGCATCTTGCTTCAGAGAACAATAAAAGAGACAGACTGTAATAACATTATATAGAGTACAACAAAGAACTGCGATTACAAGTCCATCCTGGAGTTATTTGTTTTGCTGTATTTTCCTGCTATGTAACCTGAAGGCAAGTGACCTCTGAGCGTCTTGGTATCCTCAATAATATTGAAAAAATATATTAGTTTCTACCCACAGGTTTGTTCTGCTGAACAGAGGAAATAAGGCATGTAAGTCACCAAGCATGCGGAATGTAATAATTGTGTGATACATTTTAACCACTGAAGTTAATGTGCTTAAAGATTTTATTGTTGTTCATTTGCTAAGTAATGTCCAACTCTTTGCAAGCGCAGCCTCCTCTGTCCTCCATTATCTCTTACAGTTCGCTCAAGTTCATGTGCATTGAGTCAGTAATGCTAACTAATCATCTCAACCTCTCTCACCTCCTTTTGCCTTCAATCTTTACCAGCATCAGTGTCTTTTTCAATGAGTTGGCACTTCACATCAGGTGGCCAAAGTATTGGAGCTTCAGCAACAGTTCCTCCAATGAATATTCAGGACTGATTTCTTTTAGGATTGACTGGTTTGGTCTCCTTCCTGTCTGAAGGACTCTGAAGAGTCTCTTCCAGCACCACAATTTGAAACCATCATTCTTTGGTGCTCAGCTTTCTTTATGATCCAAATCTCACCTCCATACATGACCAATGGAAAAACCATAGCTTTGACTATATGGATCTTTGTCAGCAAAGTAATGTCTCTTCTTTTTAACATGCTATCTAGGTTTGTCATAGTTTTTCTTCCAAGGAGTAAGCATCTTTTAACTTCAGGACTGGAGTCACCATCTGCAGTGATTTTGGAGCACAAGAAAATAAAACTTGTCACTGCCTACACTTTTTTCCCTTCTGTTTTTAATGAGGTGATGGGACCAGGTGCCATGATCTTAGTTTTTTGAATGTTGAGTTTTAAGCAATCTATTTCACTCTTCTTTTTAACCCTCATCAACAGTCTCTTTAAATTCTCTTCCCTTTCTGCCATTAGAGTGGTGTCATCTACATATATGAAGTTGTTAACATTTCTTCCAGCAATCTTGATTCCAACTTGAGATTCAACCAGATTGGCATTTCACATGATGTACTTGGCATAGAAGTTAAACAGAGTGACAGTATACAGCCTTATCATGCTCCTTTCCCAATTTTAGACCAGTCTGTTGTTTCATGTCCAGTTCTGTTGCTTTTGACTTGTAGGTTTCTCAGGAGACAGATGAGATGGTCTGGTACTCCCATCTCTTTAAGAATTTCCCACAGTTTCCAAACAGTCAAAAGTTTTAGCATAGTCAATGAAGCAGAAGGAAATGTTTTTCTGGAACTCCCTGCTTTAATCATAATTCAATGAATATTTGCGATTTGATTTCTAGTTCTTCTGCCTCTTTGAAACCCATCTTGTACATCTGGAAGTTCTTGGTTTACATACTGCTGAAGCCTGGCTTGAAGGATTTTGAGCATAACCTTGCTGGTATGTGGAATGAGCACAGCTGTATGTTAGTTTGAACATTCTTTGGCATTGCCCTTCTTTAGGATTGGAATGAAAACTGACCTTTTCCAGTCCTGTGGTAACTGCTAAGTTTTCCAAATTTGATGATTTACTGAGTGCAGCACTTTAAGAGCATCATCTTTTAGGATTTTAGATAGCTCAGCTGGAGTTCAGACTTAGTTGACATGAATTTCAGCAAACTACAGAAGACAGTAAGGACAGGGAAGCCTGGCTTGCTGCAGTTGATGGGGTTGCAAAGAGTCAGACATGATTTAGCAACTGAACAACATCAAACAACTACCTTTGGTCGTAGTAATGCTTCCTAAGGCCCACTTGATTTAATACTCCAGAATGTTCAGTGCTAAGCGAGTGAACACACCATCATAGTTATCTGGGTCATTAAGACGTTTGTTTGGATAGTTCTATGTATTCTTGCCACTCTTTCTTAATCTCTTCCGCTTCTCTTAGGTCCTTACCATTTCTGTCCTTTATCATGCCCATCCTTGCGTGAAATATTTCCTTGATGTCTTTGATTTTCTTGAAGAGAACTCTACTCTTTCCCATTCTATTGTTTTTCTCTGTAACTTTGCACTGTTCATTTAGGAAGGACTTCTTATCTCTCCTTGCTATTCTCTGGAATTCTGCATTCAGTTGGATATATCTTTCCCTTTCTTTCTCGCCTTTCACTTCTCATCTTTTCTCAGCTATTTCTAAAGTCTCCTCAGACAATTGCTTTGCCTTCTTGCATTTCTTTTTCTTGGGGATGGTTTGGGTCACTGCTTCCTGTACAATGTTACATAACTTCATCCATAGTTCTTCAGGCACTCTGTCTACCATATCAAATCCCTTGAATCTATTGATCACCTCCACTATATAATCATAAGGCATTTGATTTAGGTCATACCTGAATGTCCTCATGGTTTTACATACTTTCTTCCATTTAAGCATGAATTTTGCAATAAGGCTCAAGATCTGAGACACAGTCAACACCAGGTCTTACATTTAGTGACTATATAGAACCTCTCTATGTTTAGCTGCAAAGAATATAATCAGTCTGATTTAGATATTGACCATCTGGTGATATCTACATGTAGAGTCATCTTTTGGTTTGTTGGAAAAGGGCCTTTGCTATGATCATCAGGTTCTCTTGACATGCTGTTAAATTTTGCTAGCCTTTGCCCTGTCATTTTTTTTTGTTTTTGTTTTTTTTTGAGGTTTGTTAGAGTTTTTTATTTTTGTGTTTTTCCCCCTTTTTTCCCTTTTTTAAAATTGTACTTTATTTTACTTTACAATACTGTATTGGTTTTGCCATATATCAACATGCACAAGTGTACATGTGTTCCCAATCCTTAACCCCCCTCCCACATCCCTCCCCATACCATCTCTCTGGGTCATCCCAGTGCACCAGCCCCAAGCATCCTGTATCCTGCATCAAACCTAGCCTGGCAAAAGGCCAAACTTGCCTGTTACTCCAGGTATCTCTTGACTTCCTACTTTTGACTTCAAGTCCCCTATGATGAAAAGGACATTTTTTTTGGTGTTAATTCTAGAAGGATTTGTAGGTCTTCACAGAACCATTCAACATCAGTTTCTTTGGCATTAATGTTTGGGGCATAGACTTGGATTACTGTGATATTGAATGGTTTGCCTTGGAAACTAACCAAGATCATTCTGTTGTTTTTGAGGTTGTACCCAAGTACTGCTTTTCAGACTCTTTTTTTTTGACTGTGATGGCTACTCCATTTCTTCTAAGGGATTCTTGCTCACAGTAGTAGATATAATGGTCATCTAAATTAAAGTATCCCATTCCTATCCATTTAACTTCACTGATTCCAAAGATTTTGATGTTTAATCTTTCCATTTCCTGTTTGAGCATGCCCAATTTACCTTGATTCATGGACCTGATATTCCATGTTCCTATGCAGTATTGTTCTCAACAGCATTGGACTTTACTTTTACCATCATACGTCCACAACTGAGCATCATTTCTTCTTTGATCTAGTCACTTTATTCTTTCTGGAGCAGTTGGTAATGGCCCTCTACTATTCCCCAGTAGCATATTGGACACTTTCTGACATGAGGGCTCATCTTCTGGTGTCATAACTTTTTATCTTTTCATACTGTTCATGGAGTTCTCATGGCAAGAATCCTGGAGTAGGTTGCCATGCCATTCTCCAGTGAACCAAGTTTTGCTAAAACTCTTCACGGTGACCTGCCCTTGTTGGGTGGCCTTGTGTGGCATGGCTCAAAGCTAAATTGAGTTACACATGCTGTTTCACCATAATAAAATTGTGATCCATGAAGGAGGTTTAAGGGTCTGCTGCTGCTGCTGCTGCTGGGGCTAAGTCACGTCAGTCGGGTCCGACTCTGTGCGACCCCATAGATGGCAGCCCACAAGGCTCCTCCATCCATGGGATTTCCCAGGCAAGAGTACTGGAATGCTACACCAGGTATTTTTATACATTATTTTATATAATTTTTCTTTTTATTCTCTAGTAGGTGTTATTTATTCCATTTTGAAGATGATGAAATTGAAAGAAATTAAAAACTCCATGCCAGGTCTTGCGTGTCTTTCCCTATATTCCATGTTGCATCAAATATTAAATATGACTGTTAAATATTCATAACTACCTGCCTATGTTATGGAAAGCAGCATCTCATCAATTAAGGTGAGAAAATTGAAGAAAAGTGAAAGAATAAGAGGAAAGTGTACTGTGAGATTTCCACATATTTAAAATGTCTGTTAATAGATGTAGATGGATATTTAGTCTGCAGAAGCTATCAAATACCATAATAATTTCAAGAAGAGGAAGCCATCCAAATCAATGTGCTGGTGAAGGATCCAATGTTTAGTTCTTAATCTGTTGTCCTTTCACTTAGTACAAGTGAGAAATAAAAGGAATCCTCAGAGGTTATCTATTTCAGCTTTTAGTTTAGACTTATATCTGAGGCATTCAGAAAAGTTGCTTTAATCTACCTGTGAATGTCTCTAGTGATGAAAATATCAGTTAAAAGTGTAAATGTGGCTTCTGATCCCTTTAGGATGTTTGAAGTCACAAGAAACTTAACAATGATTGCTTGTCAGATAAGCTTCAGAAACATGTGATTAGTTGTTAAGTCGGGTCCGACTGTGTGACCCTGTGTACTGTAGCCCACCAGGCTCCTCTGTCCATGGGGATTCTCCAGGCAAGAATACTTGAGTGGGTTGCCATGCCCTCCAGGGGATCTTCCCAACCCAGGGATCAAACCCAGGTCTCCTGCATTGAAGGCTGATTCTTTACTGACTGAGCCACACAGATTTTGAAAAACCCACCAGAGAGACAAGGATGTAAACAAAACCAAATGAAAGTAACTCCATAAAAGAATGAAACTTTTCTAGAGAAAAGAATCCTGTGGTTATTTTCATCCATGGGCACATAGCAGGAGGCTGCAAGATCCCAGCATAAAAGATGTTAAGGAAAATCCATCCAAAATTTAATGCTTATATACGCTTATTTATATATAAATTAATTACTTTTAACCTTAAAAATAGACCTTTAATTTTATGATGGTTTTAGATTTACTGAAAATGCAAAATGTCAGTACAGAATTCCTATATGTCCCTTAATCTATTTCTTTGATTGTTAGCTTCTAACTTCTTATGGGATGTGTATCATGACTAAGGAAAGAACTTTACTCAAACTTCACTAGTTTCCCATTATTCTTTTTCCGTTGCAAAGTCTTATCCAGAATAATATATTTTGCTTTCATGTCACCTTAAATTCTTCTTGATTGTTACAGTTTCTCAGATTGCCTTTGTTTTGATGACTTAGGCTGTTTTCAGGTGTATTTGTTGGGTATTTTATAGAATGTCCCTTAATTGGGGTTTGTCTGATATTTTTCTGATAATTTAATCTGGCTCATGGGTTTCTGGGAGATAGTAGAAGTAAGATACCATTCTTTTTGTATATCAAGAGTAAATGTTATCAACATGTCTTATCACTGATGATGCTGACCTTGATCATATGGTTGAGGCAAGTGTTTGCTAGATTTTTCTAAACAATGAAGTTACTCCTGCTTTTTCCATTATTTACCCGTTGAGAGTAAATTACCAAGTATAGCCCTTATCAGCCCTTGTGTGGGTTTGGGAGTTAAAAAAACACCTATTGGAGAGAAAAGCATTTATATAAATTGTTAGGAAGTCTTCTGCATGGGAAAATTTCCTCTTTATTCCCATCTATTTATGATTTAATAGTTAACAATATGAATTCATGGACACTTATTTTATACGTTGGTTTATGATGCATTACTGCATCATGTATATGTTGGTGCTCATAGTTCCAGCTGTGCCCATGGATACTCTTCCAGCTAGGCACCTGTAATCCTTTGATATGCTCCTAACCTTTTGCCCCTTGATCACTTTACTTTCTGACATTACCATGCTTTTAACATCTTACTTTGAATTATTTTTATTGATTTTTTTTAATTTAAATTTTATTTTTTTATTTTACAATACTGTATTGGTTTTGCCATACATTGACACGAATTCACCACAGGTGTACATGAGTTCCCAACCCTGAACCCCCCTCCCACCACCCTCCCCATATCCTCTCTCTGGGTCATCCCAGTGCATCAGCCCCAAGCATCCTGTATCCTGTATTGAATTATTTTTAGATGTGTGGAAAAACTGCACATATAGCTTGGACTTCCCTTACACCCTTCACCCAGCTTCCCCCATTGTTAACATTTTACATCGTATGTTACATTTACCAAATCTAAGACCCTGGTGGCTCAGAGGTTAAAGCGTCTGCCTGCAATGCGGGAGACCTGGGTTCTATCCCTCGGTCGAGAAGATCCCCTGGAGAAGGAAATGGCAACCTACTTCAGTATTCTTGCCTGGAGAATCCCATGGATGGAGGAGCCTGGTGGGCTACAGTCCATGGGGTCACAAAGAGTTGGACAAGACTGAGCGACTTCACTTCACTTCAAGACACAGACATTAGTATAATACTATTAACTGGGAAATAAAAACTCTTTATGCAAGCTTCCTGATGGGAGAGACTGACTGAGGGGGAAACTAGGTCTTGTTCTGATGTGTGGGGCTATGCTCAGTAAATCTTAAATCCAATTTTCTGTGTCGTGTTCCCTCCCTGCTATTTACCTGGGACCAAACTATGGTGGAGATAATGAAGATAATGGTGACCTCCTTCAAAAGATCCCATACATGCACTGCTACATTCAGTGCCCCTAACCATGCAGCAGGCCACCACTGACCCACATCTCCACTGGAGACTCCTGGACACTCACAGGCAAGTCTGGGTCAGTCTCTTGTAGAGTCTGTTCCTTTCTCCTGGGTCCTGGTACATAAGGTTCTGTTTGTGTCCTCCAAGAGTCTGTTTCCCCATCCTGTGTAAATTCTGACAGCTCTATTGTGGGATTAATGGAGACCTCTTCCAAAAGGGCTTATGCCATACCCAAATCTGTTGTACCCAAATGCCCCTGTCCCCATAGTAGTCTACTACTGACCTGTACCTCCACAGGAGATGCTCAAAGTTCAGTCTCAGTCTCTGTGGGATCTCTGGGTCCTGGTGTGCACAAGATTTGTTTGAGCCCTCTGAGCATCTCTGGTGGGAATGGGGTTTGATTCTAAATGTGAATTCGCCCCTCCTACCATTTTGCTGAGGCTTCTTCTTTGTCCCTGGACATGGGGTATCTCCTCACAGCTACTCCAGAGCCTATCATCTTACTGGTGTTTCTCTGACCTTGGACTTGGGGTATCTCCTCTTGGCTGCTTGCTGTTCCAGTGCCACACAGCCACCACTCACCAATTTAATCACATGAACCACAGCCTTGTCTAACTCAATGAAACTATGAGCCATGCCATGTAGGGCCACCCAAGATGAATGGCTCATTGTGGGGAGTTTTGATAAAATGTGGTCCACTGGAGAAGGGAATGGCAAACCACTTCAGTATTCTTGCCTTGAGAACCCCATGAACAGTATGAAAAGGCAAACAGATAGGATACTGAAAGATGAACTCTCCAGGTCAGTAGGTGCCCACTATGCTACAAGAGATCAGTAGAGAAATAACTCCAGAAAGAGTGAAGAGACAGAGTGAAAGCAAAACAACACACAGCTGTGGATGTGACTGGAGATGGAAACAAGGTCCAATGCTGTAAAGAGCAGTATTGCTAAGAACCTGGAATGTTAGGTACAAGAATCAAGGCAAATTGGAAGTGGCTGAACAGGAGATGGCAAGAGTGAACATCAATATTTTAGGAATCAGCAAACTAAAATGGACTGTAATTGGTGAATTTAACTCGGATGACCATTATATCTACTCCTATGGGCAAGAATTCCTTAGAAGAAATGGAATAGACATCATAGTTAAAACAAGAGTCTGAAATGCAGTACTTGGATGAAATCTCAAAAATGACACAATGACCTCTGTTCATTTTCAAGATAAACCATTCAGTATCACAGTAATCCAAGTCTATGCCCCAACCAGTAATGCTGAAGAAGCTGAAGTTGAATGGTTCTATGAAGACGTACAAGACCGTCTAGAACTGACACTCAAAAAAGATGTCCTTTTCGTTATAGGGGACTGGAATGCAAAAGTAGGAAGTCAAGAAACACCTGGAGTAACAGGCAAATTTGGCCTTTGTAGTACAGAATAAAGTAGGGCAAAGGCTAATAGAGTTTTGCCAAGATAATGCACTGGTCATAGCAAACACCCTTTTCCAACAACACAAGAGAAGACTCTACACATGGACATCACCAGATAGTCAACATCGAAATTAGATCGATTATATTCTTTGTAGCTAAAGATGGAGAAGCTCTATAGAGTCAACAAAAACAAGACCAGGAGCTCACTGTAGCTCAGATCATGAACTCCTTACTGCCAAATTCAAACTTAAAAAGTGAAAGAGGAGAATGAAAAAACTCTCCTAAAACTCAACATTCAGAAAACTAAGATCATGGCATCTGGTCACATCATTTCATGGCAAATAGATGGGAAAACAGTGGAAACAGTAACAAAATTTATTTTGTGAGGCTCCAAAATCAGTGCAGATGGTGACTGCAGCCATGAAATTAAAAGACCCTTGCTCCTTGGAAGGAAAGTGATGACCAACCTAGACAGCATATTACAAAGCAGAAACATTACTTTGTCAGCAAATGTCTGTCTAGTCAAGGCTATGGTTTTTCCAGTAGTCGTGTATGGATATGAGAGTTGGACTACAAAGAAAGCTGAGCACTGAAGAATTGATGCCTTTGAACTGTGGTGTTGGAGACGACTCTTGAGAGTCCCTTGGACTCAAGGAGATCCAACCAGTCCATCCTAAAGGAAATCAGTCCTGAATATTCATCAAGGACTGATGTTGAAGTGGAAACTCCAATACTTTGGCCATCTTATGGTTAGAAAGGTTGACTCATTTGAAAAGACCCTGATTCTGGGTAAGATTGAAAACGGGAGGAGAAGGGGCGACAGAGGATGAGATGGTTGGATGGCATCATCGACTCAATGGACAGGAGTTTGAGTAAACTCCAGGAGTTGGTGATGGACAGGGAGGACTGGTGTGCTGCAGTCCATGGGGTCGCAAAGAGTCAGACATGACTGAGTGACTGAACTGAACTGACTGAAAAACTCCTTTGAGATTTATCCAGATTTTCTCCTGGTGCTTTTCTTTTCCAGAATCCAAACTAGGATACCCCGTGATATTTAATCCTTGTGTCTCATTAGTCTGCTCCATTCATTGACACCTTTTATGTCTTTTCTTGTCTTTCACGGTCTTGACATTACTGAAGCCTGCCTATTTTTGTAGTGAAAGTGAAGTCGCTCAGTCGTGTCCAGCTCTTTTCGACCCCGTGGACTGTAGCCCACCAGGCTCCTCCGCCCATGGGATTCTCCAGGCAAGAGTACTGGAGTAGGTTGCCATTTTCTTCTCCAGGGGATCTTCCCAACCCAGGGAAGATCCCTATTTTTGTAGGGTGTCCCTCAAATGTGGTCTTTTGTTTTTTGCTCATGATTAGACTGAGGTTACAGAAGTGGGGGATGAATACCACATAAGTGAAGTGTCCTACATATATCACATCAGGGAATACCTCACATCAGCATTACTTAACATAGGTGTTGTTGCCCTTTGTCATTTGGCAAATGGTGTACCTGCTGGGCATCTCACTGTAAAGTTACTATTTTTTTCTTTCCATGCTTTACTTATTAGAAGCAAGTTACTAAGCCCAGCCCAAACTCTAGAAGAAGGAAACTAAGCTCCAAATCATGAGTGCAGAAGTATCAAATAACAACCAATATAGAATCAGGAGTTTTGAGGAAGACTTTTATTCTGCCTTTCTCTTGCCTTCTCAAAAGTGAGACCTACTGTAACCTCTTGCATAAAGCTTCTGATGACTAACTGGGTTTATCGGCAGGAAATTTGATGTGTGAATACAGTGGTGAAGTTTATCTCTGAACAATAAATTGAAAATACATGCAGTTGAGTGGTGCCCTTGACATTTATCAGATCAGTGGAATCTTTTACCTGCCTAAAAAATCATCTTTCTCCTTTGTAAACAAGATCTGTTCTGAATCCTCACCCTAGAGATGTTTATCCATAAAGGAAATAACAACATAGAGTGAATTCACATATTTTGTAATCTTTCCCTCAGTTTAATTGAACCAGACAAGTTTACTTTAAAATTGTACTATAATTAACTTTTCACTAAAGTATCTCTCTCCCTCCATTATCCCTTCTCCTTTTCAATTCCTGTTCAGACCTCTCTTTGCATTGACATTTGCTGACTCTGACTATGAGTGTGTGTAGAACGGCACCTTTAGTTTATTTGGCAATTATTTTAATAGCATGTTTTGCCACAAAAGATTTTCTAAGATTTCTGCTAAATCTGGATCTTCTAAGTCCCCAGTATAGCTTCTGCCCATTGATGAATATCATAGTAGAAAAACCTAATAATTATACAAAGCCATGATACTCAACAGTCTTTGAGAAAAAGAACAAATCTGTTTTGAGTTAATCTTAGATGGTGGCATCAGCATGTAGCACTGTGTTGTATAAAGGAAACACTTTATTTAAAGTCTGAGACCTTGGAGAAGGGAATGACAACCCACTCCAGTATTCTTGCCTGGAGAAACACAGGTCTCACAGTATAACAAAATTTTATTGTTACTAAATTAGAATTAATAGAATACTGATGTTTTTAATGTTTTGTGGTTAGTTGCAAATTATTTTTTATAAGCTCTGATATTTTCTATTTGCCTGGTTTGGAGGCCAATCCAGTAAAAGCTTCATAGTTAACATTTTCTGCCTTTTTTTTTTTTTTGTACAGCATGGGCCCTGGGTGAACTAAACTCTGCTTTATCTCTTCAGTCTCTGGATGGTATTGGTATCTCTTGCTTTGTGAACACTCTTTTCAGAGGTTTCCTTTTCTTTGTCCTTCCTGAGACTCTAAATCCTTTCTAGTGTGAAATGGCCTGGGTTTGCAAGCAAGATTTAAGGATGTTATCAGATTGTACCATCACCTGTTAATGCCTGTTATGCTTGACTAAGCTTCCAATTATGTGACTCAATTCAATTATTGTGATGAGACCTAAATGACATGGTGTTAGTGAACCTCACTTGCTTCAAGAAAGAAGTTCTAATCTTTGAATATGTAACAAAAGGAATCTTTTGATAACATTTAGGCACTGAAGTCTCTGAATTTTGAAGAAGATAGCGGACTTTTGAAAAGCTCCATCTTCAAACCTCAATTATAAGCACTGAATTGTTAAGAAGTTAACTTTCATGTGTGAAAGTGAGGTTTTTTTTTTTTTTTTTTAATCTTTCAAGCTTTAGTGAAATAGAGTCTGGGAATTGGATTCTGGTTTATAAAACAGAAGTTCAAATACTCTTTCAATAAATGCAATAAAATGGCATAATGAAATGGTTTAGCAACTTTATGTTTTTCCTTTTTACCTTTATACACTGTGTCTCAGCTCGAAACTGGCTGCTCTGTTGCACAGGCAGCACACTTTTGAGGAGCAATATAGAGTAGAGGGCGAACTCTGGAGTCAGGTAACATGGGTTCATGCCTAACTTTAGACCAGCTCTTATGTTCCCTATACATATGTTTCTTTATCTTCAAGGTAGGGATAAGGAGGGCTGTTGTGAAGGTTAAATGAGTTAATACCAGTAAGTCTTAGAACAGGCTCTGGCACAAAATGCTTTTAACGTGAATAAGATCAGTGTTGTTTTCCCACGACAACTATATATAGTGGACTTCTGATGTTTTATCTGCATAACATCCTTTTTTGAGATGGTTGAGTGGCATCACCAACTCGATGGACATGAGTTTGAGCAAGCTCAGGGAGTCGGTGATGGACAGGGAAGCCTGGCGTGCTGCAGTCCACCAGATCGCAGAGTCAGGCACAGCATAAAGGGTAGGGCACGAATGAGCCACTGAACTGAACTGACTGACCCCTTTCTTTATTGCTAGTGAGTATTTAAATTTTCCTTCTTAGAAACCGTTTTCTTCTCTTAGTGTCTTGGTTATACTGTCAGTTGAAGTACAATGTCCTCCCCAACCCACAGGACATGTCATGCTTTTTTTTTTTCCCATTGTTTTGGGTCTTCATTCCTTTGAAAGGGCTTTCTCTAGTTGTGGCGTGCAGAGGTTACTCTGCATTGCAGTGCATGGCTTCTCATTGTAGTGGCTTCTCTTGTTGCTGAGCACAGACTCTGGGCGAGCAGGCTTCAGTGGTTCTGTCACACAGGCTCAGTAGTTACAGCTAGCGGGCTCTAGAGTATGGGCTCAGGGGTTGTTGTGCAGGAGTTGTCCACCACAGCATGTGGAATCTTCCCAGACCAGGGATGGAATCCATGACCCCTGCTTTGGCAGGCAAATTCTTATCCATTGCACTACCAGGGAAGTCCCAGAACTTACCATGCTTTAAATATTAAAGTCACTCTTAATAGTCATATTTGAAATAAAGCAACACATCAGGCCCCATATTTTAAGAATATAATTAACTGCCATCACTTACTTGATTTAATCCTTAAATTCTCTGTTATGGTATGTTGACATTCAAACAATCTACAGTGTAGCACGTGAACTTCATGCAAGTTGGCAACCGCTCTGATACTAACAATTGTGGTTTCTTATGTTATCATTTACCCTTAACTCTTGCAACTTGTTTGTGACATTAGATTTTTTAAAGGGCTCTATGTAAACTGCAATATTGAGTTTTGCTAGTCATTTTGAAAATGATAAGAGAATTATATGTTCATGTATTCTGTGGAGAAATGTAACCCAGGGAAAACTGACAGTATTTGTTAGATTTTAACTGAGTGGAACTCTCTTATAATATCAGGAATATAGTAAGGAAATAAAACACTAACAATATTTATTCAATTTAAATGCTTATATATTTTTAAGTCACTAAGAAAAGTAAACAACTTGGTACATTTGGGGGAGGAGGGAAATCTAAGATTTTCTGGCTCTTTCCTAGGAATTTGAATCTTTGGCAGGTTGAAAAAGAAATAGCCAAAGTTGATGCCTGTCAAGGGTAGTAACCTAAAGTGTCTGTCTCATTGTCTCTGTTATCTGTGTCCCCACAGTTGCCTTGTCTCTGTCCTGTTAATTCTTCAGACCACTCCACCTCTCCCTGCATGTACATTTATCCTGTAGAGGTGTTTAGGAACATTCAGTGGCACCCCACTCCAGTCCTCTTGCCTAGAGAATCCCATGGAGGGAGGAGTCTGGTAAGCTGCAGTCCATAAGGTCGCAAAGAGTCGGACATGACTGAGCGACTTCACTTTGACTTTTCACTTTCATGCATTGGAGAAGGAAATGGCAACCCAATCCAGTGTTCTTGCCTGGAGAATCCCAGGGATGGGGAGCCTGGTGGGCTGCAGTCTATGGGGTCGCACAGAGTTGGACACGACTGACGCGACTTAGTAGCAGCAGCAGCAGCAGCAGCAGCAGCAGCAGCTGTTATTTGTACATGCTTCTTGTAAGTCTCAAATCCCACTTATCTAAATGGACCTTCCAAAAATAAACAGTATCTCCTTGAAGTACATCTTTACTTTTATGTTGGCCTTTTCAAGACATTTTAAAACCCCAAGGATGTATTAGAGCTTTTAATATGAGGCACAATAGGGAATGTGCCTAAATTTCTTGTAGGATATGAACCTAAATCCTAACATATTTTCATTTATGCTGGTCTCATTTTCCCCTCCCCTTTTATATAAATTATTTTACCTTTCCATNCAGAAGTTGTTTTGTGGATTTTGCTCGGCGTTGAAATGTTTTTTTTGAGGAATTTGTGAGGGAGAAAGTAATCTCCTGGTCCTATTCCTCCGCCATCTTCTCCCCCTCCCAGAATATAATTTATTCAGGTAAATGTTTATGTGTACTGAATATGTATTCTGCTGTAGTTGGGAAGACTGTTCTATGAACATATCAAGTTGGTTGACAGTGTTGTCTTAAGACAATACTTTTATTTTGTCCAGTTGTTCATCAGTTGCTGAGAGGAGTGTTAAAATATCTGGATATAGTTGCAAATTCTTTATTCCTCCTTTTATTTCAATCATTTTTGTTCTTGTACTTTGTAACACCCATATTCAGGATTTTTATGACTTTTTAAGGGATTTATTAATTTACTAACAAATATTATTAAATGTTCTTTGTCTTAATAATTATGATAATGTATAGTTGATTTATATTAGTTTCAGGTGTACAATTTAATAATTCAATATTTTTATAGATTAAACTCCACTTAGTTACTACAACATAATGGCTATTTTCCTTGTGCTGTACAATATGTCCTTGTTGCTTATTTATTTTATACATAGTGGTTTTTAATCTCTTAACCCTATAATCCTATCTTGCCCCTTCCTTTTTCTCTCTCCCAACTGGTAACCACTAGTTTGTTCTCTATGAGTTTGTTTCTGTTTGATGATACACATATGTTTGTTTTATTTTTTAGATTCCACGTATGTGATAATATAGGGTATTTCCAGTAATCTTGCCTAGAGAATCCCAGGGACAGAGGAGCCTGGTGGGCTGCTGTCTGTAGGGTCGCACAGAGTTGGACACGATGGAAGCGACTTAGCATGCATGCATGCATTGGAGAGGGAAATGGCAACCCACTCCGCTGTTCTTGCCTGAGGAATCCCAGGGACGTTGGAGCCTGGTGGGCTGCCATCTATGGGGTTGCAACCCCAGAGCCGGACATGACTGAAGCGACTTAGCAGCAGCAGCAGCACAGAGTATTTGTCTTTGTCTGACATATTTCACTAATTAAGCATGATACCCTCTAGGTACATCCACATTGTTGCAAATGACAGAATTTCATTATTTTTCATGTAGTTTTTAAAAGTAATATTCTTTAAAGTAATTATCTTTTTTAAAGTAATATTCAATTGTGCATATATGCCATATTTTCTTTATCTGTTCATCTATTGATTGACACTTAGGTTACATGCATATCTTGACTATTGTAAATAATGCTGCTCTGACCATTGAGGTGCATATATCTTTTAGAATTGTTTTTTGTTTTCTTTGTATATATAACCAAAAGTGGAATTTCTGGATCATAAGATAGTTCAAATTTTAGTTATTTAGGGAGCTATGATAATTATGCACTTAGTACCATTTTATTACTTGTTTTCTGGCTATTTTTTAAAATAATTCTCTATTCATTTATTCTTTTTGTTTATTCCACTGTGGCTTGATTGTTTGCTTGTATTTTCTCTCTGTAGTTTTTGTGTATCTACAATAGGTTTTTGATAGGTGGTTACTACAGAGTTCATATCTGTTGACCTATAACTATATATATTGGGCAGGCCAAAAGTTTTGTTCAGGTTTTTCATAAGATGTTGTAGAAAAACCCAAATGAATCTTTTAGCCAACTGCAATGCTTGTTTTAAAGTGGTAGTCATTTAAGTTCAAACACATTCCAAAAATCTGCATTATTTATTCCCCTGCCCATGATTTTCGCATCTTATGTCCTATTTCACATCTTCATGCTTATCTCTGCACTTTTTATGATAGTTACAGTTAATTTTACAATGCTTTTGTCTTTTAATTATTGTACTAGCTTATTTAAGTGGCTAATACAGAGCCTTTCCTACATATTTGCTTTTACTAGTGGGATTTTTCCTTTCCTATAGATTATCCCTTCTTATTGTAGACTTTTCCTTTGCACTCAGAGAAGACCTAACATTTCTTTTAGGGTCAGTTGGGCTTCCCTGGTGGCTCAGATGGTAAAGCGCCTGTCTGCAATGCAGGAGACCTGGGTTTGATCCCTGTGTTGGGAAGATCCCCTGAAGAAGGAAATGACAGCCCACTCCAGTACATTTGCTTGGAAAATCCCATGGATGGAGGAGCCTGATAGGCTACAGTCCATGGCCTCACAAAGAGTCAGACACGACTTCACTTTCACTTTTAATATTGATGAGCTCTTTCAGCTTTTGCTTGTTCAAGGAGTTATCATTTGATAATTATGCTGGGCAGAGTATCCTAGGTTGCTGATTGTTCCCGTCATTCCTTTCTAACCTGCAAAGTTTCTGTGGAAAAAAATAGCTGATAGTCTTATGGAGTCTTCATGTGTATGACTCTTTGTTTTACTTTTGTTGGTTTTAGAATTTTTCTTCGATATTTAACTTTTTTGATTTTAATTGTGATATACTGTGGTCAAGGTTCACCTTTTTGGGGACCGTCTGTGCTTCCTTTATTGGGATAGTTGCTTCCTTCTTCTGAGAAGTTTTAACCATCATTTAATCAAACATATTTTTGGACCCCTTATCTATCTATCTCCTTCTGTTCAGTTCAGTTGTTCAGTCATGTCTGACTCTTTGCGACCCCATGAATTGCAGCCAGGCCTCCCTGTCCATCACCAACTACTGGAGTTCACTCAAACTCATGTCCATCGAGTCGGTGATGCCATCCAGCCACCTCATCCTCTGCCGTCCCCTTCTCCTCCTGCCCCCAATCCCTCCCAGCATCAGGATCTTTTCCAATGAGTCAACTCTTTGCATGAGGTGGCCAAAGTATTGGAGTTTCAGCTTCAGCATCTGTCCTTCCAATGAACACCCAGGAATGATCTCCTTCAGAATTGACTGGTTGGATCTCCTTGCAGTCTAAGGGACTCTCAAGAGTCTTCTCCAACACCACAGTTCAAAAGCATCAATTCTTCGGCACTCAGCTTTCTTCACAGTCCAACTCTCACATCCATACATGACCACAGGAAAAACCATAGTCTTGACTAGACGGACTTTTGTTTGCAAAGTAATGTCTCTGCATTTTAATATGCTGTCTAGGTTAATGAACATTGCTGTGCTTGATGTTTTTCCAAAGAACCCTTAAACTGTTCTTTTTAAATTTATCTTTCTTTTTATTGTTCAAAATAGGTGATTTCCATGATTCAATCTTCCAGATTACTTATACTTCTGTATCAGCTAGTCTGTTATTAATTATTCTCGTGTGTTTTCAGTTCAATTATTACATTCTTCAGTTCTGGCTGGTTATTTTTTTATATTTTCTGGATTCTTGTGAAAATTTTTGCTGTTTTCATCTCTTCTTGACCCCAATTCAGTTATTCTTTAAAAAAAAAATGCTCATTGACTTATTTTTAATTGGAGGATGATTACTTTGCAATGTTATATTGGTTTCTGTCGTACAACAATGTGACTCAGCCATTGTGTGTGTGTATATATATATATATATATATATATATACACACACACATATATATGTATATTTATGCCCTCCCTCTTGAGCCTTCCTCCCATCCCACCCCACTTTCCTACGCCTCTAAGTCATCACAGAGCACCAGGTGAAGCTCTCTGTATTATAACAGAAGCTTCCTACTAGCTATCTATTTTACACATAATAATGCACATTATTTAAATGCTACTCTCTCAGTTCATCCCACTCTCTCCTTCCCCCGCTATGCCCACAAGTCTGTTTTCTACATCTGCATCTCTATTGCTATCTTACAAATAGGTTCATCAGTATCATTTTTCTAAATTCCGTATATATGCATTGATATATGATATTTGTTTTTCTCTTTTAGACTTCATTCTGTATGACAGGCTAATGGTTTGATTTCTTTATCTGATAAATTGTTTCTGTTTCATTATTTGCTTTTTCAGGGATATTCTCTTCCTCTTTCAATTGAGACAAATTTCCTTGTCTTCTCATTTTGCTCAATTTCCTCTGTATGAAATTAGGTGGAACAGTTACTTACTGTGGTATTATAGGGGTATCTTTATATATGTGAGGATGTGGGAGCATTCCCTACATGGTCTGCATGTGTCCAGTGCCTTTGGTGAGAAAGCTGGATTGACATGAACACAAGTCATGTCTTTCCTCAGGATGGGCCTGCAGCCATCACCTTGGTGGGAGGTGGGGCTAGGTGTAGGCAGGCAGAGACTGAGCTGGGTGTGATCCAGGGATTTTCCTCACCTCAGTGTTGGTCACTGCCCTGTTTTGTGTGGTGTCAGTTCCACATTGCTGGTGGAACCTCTGAGGTACGTGTCCAAGCTGGCTCCATCTCTTTAAGTGTGGGCTATCCCTGCTCATACCACCAGCACCCTTTCCCTAGAGGGGAGCAGCACTGGAACAAGAGGGGCCCTGTGGGTACTCAGCATGGGTTGGGCTGCAGGCTATGGTAATCCAGTAATCTGGATCATCTGGTAATCTGAGTCAGTGACCCTCACTGTTTCTGATGCATTGCATGTATAAATATCAGAAAAAAAAGAAAAAAAAAGGCTGCCTCTGGCCTGCTCAGATGCTGCTTTGGGTCTCAGTTACTTCTGTGTCTCACAGCCACTCCCTTTCACTTTGCAGTGTGGCACTGCAGGAGGGCTGGAGCATTCACTAGCTCAAGTTGGGGCATGTGCCTGGGCGATTGCGGCAAACTGGTCAACATCTGATTCAATTTCAGGACTTCCTCTTTCTCCTGCTTTGGGATTAAGCAAACATGCATATGCCCCTGCTGAGAAGAGTCAGGCTTTCCACAGCCTTCCTATTATTCCCACTGGTCCTCCATCCAGGCAAGGAGGTTTGTCTCCCTTGTGTCAAACTCCAGGGCTGCAGTGTCCAATATTTGGGTCAAACCACTCACTCCCCAGGAAAGATCTCTACCCACTCTACATGTGTAGTACTCCCTTTCTCTGAGGACCTTCCAGAGTCACAGGTCCCAACCCAACAATTGCTTCTCTTGTCTTTTTACTTGATTCTATGTGGATCTTACTTACAGCCTTGTTTGTAAGGGAGTCTTTCTGCCAATTTCCAGCTAGTTTTCAGTGAAAGCTGTTTCGCACGTAGATGTATTTTTAATGTATTTCTGGGATAAAATGAGTCCTGTTTCCTCCTACTCTGCTGTCTTGATCTCCACCAAAGAGCTTTTAATGATTTGGGGGAGAGATGTAATCTGATATGCTGCCAGATATCATAACCCTCAAGTTAAAAAAAATAACCAAAATTTTCAATGTTGGGTTCACAGTATCCGTCAGATCTTACTAGTTTTCATTCTAGAAATCAATACTCCTTTGTTTTTATTTAAAATCTCCATATTTTATTTAATTTTTGTAGAAGTATTCAACTTGGTCCATCATTTATGTCATCTGTGCATTTCTAATAGTTCTTTTCTTTGTGATATTGATTCATACANACCCTCACTGTTTCTGATGCATTGCATGTATAAATATCAGAAAGAAAAGAAAAAAAAAGGCTGCCTCTGGCCTGCTCAGATGCTGCTTTGGGTCTCAGTTATTTCTGTGTCTCACAGCCACTCCCTTTCACTTTGCAGTGTGGCACTGCAGGAGGGCTGGAGCATTCACTAGCTCAAGCTGGGGCATGTGCCTGGGCGATTGCGGCAAACTGGTCAACATCTGATTCAATTTCAGGACATCCTCTTTCTCCTGCTTTGGGATTAAACAAACATGCATATGCCCCTCCTGAGAAGAGTCAGGCTTTCCACAGCCTTCCTATTATTCCCACTGGTCCTCCATCCAGGCAAGGAGGTTTGTCTCCCTTGTGTCAAACCCCAGGGCTGCAGTGTCCAATATTTGGGTCAAACCACTCACTCCCCAGGAAAGATCTCTACCCACTCTACATGTGTAGTACTCCCTTTCTCTGAGGACCTTCCAGAGTCACAGGTCCCAACCCAACAATTGCTTCTCTTGTCTTTTTACTTGATTCTATGTGGATCTTACTTACAGCCTTGTTTGTAAGGGAGTCTTTCTGCCAATTTCCAGCTAGTTTTCAGTGAAAGCTGTTTCGCACGTAGATGTATTTTTAATGTATTTCTGGGATAAAATGAGTCCTGTTTCCTCCTACTCTGCTGTCTTGATCTCCACCAAAGAGCTTTTAATGATTTGGGGGAGAGATGTAATCTGATATGCTGCCAGATATCATAACCCTCAAGTTAAAAAAAATAACCAAAATTTTCAATGTTGGGTTCACAGTATCCGTCAGATCTTACTAGTTTTCATTCTAGAAATCAATACTCCTTTGTTTTTATTTAAAATCTCCATATTTTATTTAATTTTTGTAGAAGTATTCAACTTGGTCCATCATTTATGTCATCTGTGCATTTCTAATAGTTCTTTTCTTTGTGATATTGATTCATACAGGATTTGATCTATCAAATCAATTGTTTATGCTCAGAATATTAGAATGTAGCTATTGGAACAGGAAGTCCTGCTCTTGGAACAGCTCCTCTAATATATTAGGAGAGGCGGACTCAGTGATCTCTGATGGTTCTGCCCGGATCGTCTCCTCATCTCTTTGTCTCCCTGTGCCTTCTGCAATGCTTTGGTGACTGGGGATCCATCAGCAAGTATAGATGGCAGTATTTGCTTGAGTTCTGAGAAAATAGTAGTGTGAAATCAAAAGGCATCTGTAGAACCTGGAAGGCCCTTCTCAGGGGATGGATGAAGCAACTAACAAATGACATATAAAATAACAATCACAGAAGATGGCTTAGGCATAACTACCATTATGGAGAAATAATGGATGGCATCATATTAAGCCTTATTATTTTACTGGTTATTTTCTGCACTTTTATATTCTTATGTATAATTATTAGTTAAAAAGCTGAAGATTTTTGATATGTAGTAGTGAAATCTAGAACTAGATGACATTTCATTTTTAAGTCATGGTTTAAAACATGACAAATTGAGTCCAGTCTCCTGTCAAGGAGAAGTAGTTTACTCCACATTTTCCACACCTAAATACAGCAGAGTGAAGCAGGAGCCTGTAATTCCTAGGTAACTTCAGCAACGTCTGACTAGCCCAAGCAGCTCACTTTCCAGTTTCCTTAATCTCCACTTTTCTTCATTCCTTTGAAATAATGCTTGTCTCAGGGAGTATGGGCCCCAGAAATAGTTGTGCAACTTCAACTATTCACTTATTGTCACCTAGAAACTGTAAGCCAATTCTGCTCTTTGCCCAGAATACCAAGAAGTCTCTTTTATTTCCATCTTTAAAGGAAGATGAATGTGTTGGCAGACTAATCATTACTGCCATTAGGAAACAGGTATTCAAGCTAAAAATAATGGGGAAGGTGAAATCTGCACATATTTCAAATGAGTCTGGACAAAGCCCTGAAGCCAGTGTTGAAAGGAACAATACAGTATTGTCACTAGGGCCGTATCAGGTGACCTCTCTGTAATGGGCCCTTTTTATACCTGTGCTCACTTCTAAGATCCTATTATGATGGAAATAGGCTTGGCAAATGATTTCCGAGTGCACCCACACTTTAAAAGTCATCTCATAACTACTTCTAATCTGTGCATTTAAAAGTATAACCTTCAGAAAAGTTTTGCCATCTGTCTCCGTTATAGAACTTGCAATTATGATAAAGAAAGAGTGTTTCTTGCATATTTCCCCTTATTGCATGATATCACAAAGTCAGGCCAATATTAGGAGCTTAAGCTGTAGTCCGCATGTTTCTTTAATGAAGAATGCACTCTTGGTTTTGTTTTGTATTTTTTTCATGATAAAAAAGAAAATATAAAGAATCTTACCAAGGAAGTTATCTATGGTTTGAGGTCAAATGTGCAAATAAATTTTTGAGAAACATTTGCTGTTGTTTAGTTGCTAAATCAAGTCCAAATCTTTGCGACCCTGTGGACTGTAGCCTCCCCCAGGCTCCTCTGTCCATGGGCTCTCCCAGCCAAGAATACTGGACTGGGTTGCTATTTCTTTGTCCAGGGGATCTTCTGAACCCAGGGATCAAACTCACATCTCCTGCATTAGCAGGCAGTTTCTTTTCCACTGTACCACCTAGGAAGCCTGAGAAACATTGAAATAGTTAAAAAAGAGGGCAATAAATTTTCTTTTTATTATATATGTGAGAAATACCAATAGCAGCCAAATATCAATACATATCAAATATATATATTCTGGATTTTCATAAGCCAGATAACCATGATGGTGTGATCACTCACCTAGAGCCAGATATCCTGGAACGTGAAGTCAAGTAGGCCTTAGGAAGCATCAGTATGAATAAAGCTAGGAGAGGTGATGGAATTCCAGTTGAGCTATTTCAAATCCTAAAAAATGATGCTGTGAAAGTGCTGCATTCAGTATGCCAGCAAATTTGGAAAATTCAGCAGTGGCCACAGGACTGGAAAAGGTCAGTTTTCATTCCAATCCTAAAGAAGGGCAATGCCAAAGAATGCTCAAACTACCGCACAATTGCACTCATCCCACATGCTAGTAAATTAATGCTCAAAATTCTCCAAGGCAGGCTTCAGAAATATGTGATCCATGAACTTCCAGATATTCAAGCTGGACTTAGAAAAGGCAGAGGAACCAGAGATCAAATTGCCAACATCCACTGGATCATCAAAAAAGCACAAGAGTTCCAGAAACATGTACCAGTGCTTTACTGACTATGTCAAAGCCTTTGGTCACAACAAACTGTGGAAAATTCTTAAAGAGATGGGAATACCAGACCACCTGACCTGCCTCCTGAAAAATCTGTACGCAGGTCAAGAAGCAACAGTTAGAACTGAACATGGAACAACAGACTGGTTCCAACTTGGGAAAGGAGTACGTCAAGGCTGTATATTGTCTTCTTTCTCATTTAGCTTATATGCAGAGTACATCATGTGAAATACTGGGCTGGGTGAAGCACAAGCTGGAATCAAGATTTCTGGGAGAAGTATCAATAACCTCAGATATGCTGATGACACCACCCTTATGGCAAAAAGCCAAGAGGAACTAAAGAGCCTCTTGATGAAAGAGGAGAGTGAAAAAGCTGGCTTAAAACCCAGCATTCAGAAAACAAAGATCATGGCATCTGGTCCCATCACTTCATGGGAAATAGATGGGGAAACAGTGGAAACAATGAGAGACATTATTTTTATGGGCTCTAAAATCACTGCAGATGGTGACTGCAGCCATGAAATTAAAAGATGCTCACTCCTTGGAAGAAAAGCTATGACCAACCTAGACAGCATATTAGAAAGCAGAGACATTACTTTGCCAACAAAGGTCCATCTAGTCAAAGCTATGGTTTTTCCAGTGTTCATGTATGGATGTGACAGTTGGACTATAAAGAAATCTGAGTGCTGAAGAATTCATGCTTTTGAACTGTGGTGTTGCAGAAGACTCTTGAGAGTCTCTTGAACTGTAGGGAGATCCAACCAGTCCATCATAAAGGAAATCAGTCCTGAATATTCATTGGAAGGACTAATGTTGAAGCTGAAACTCCAGTACTTTGGCCACATGATGCGAAGAGCTAACCCATTAGAAAAGACCCTGTTGCTGGGAAAGATTGATGGTGGGAGGAAAAGGGGATGACAGAGGATGAGATGGTTGGATGGCATCACTGACTCAATGGACATGAGTTTGAGTAATCTCTGGGAGTTAGTGATGAGCATGGCATCCTGGCTTGCTGCAGTTCATGGGGTTGCAAAGAGTTGGACACAACTGAGTGACTGAGCTGAACTTATCAAAATATATTCATTATAAGGCTTAGACATACTCTCAAATGAAATTCTAAAATCCAGTTATATTTGTAAATTGTATGGGCAAGCTGGAAAAGAGCAGAGCTATATAGCAGAGGTACCTAAGAACACTTTCAGTGAGACGTTGGTGACTATTTGGAGTCCCATCAAGAACATCCTCATAACACACTGCTATATTTAAAATGGATAACCAACAAGGACCTATTGCTCAATGCTATTTGGCAGCCTGGCTGGGAAGGGGGTTTGGGGGAAAATGGGTACCGGTATATATATGGCTGAGTCCCTTCACTGTTCACTTGAAACTACACAATCACAACATATTGTTAAATGGGTATACCTCAATACAAAATGTTTTTGATGTTAAAGGGGGAGGTCCTTGAGCTAATCAAAATACAAAATACCCACGTGTCCTCTTTTTCCTCCCTCCTTCATTTTGATATTTGGAATAAAATATGTTCATCTCAACACACACTCACACGAAGAACATCCTCCTAGTTTTGTCTTAAGGACATCTCCTTGTACTTTCTTCTGTATTATTCAACATAAGTTATTTCTGTAACATCAGATTTGTTACAAAATTACAGCCAAGCCCATGGAATGGTCAGTTTTTTTTTTTTTTTTAAATTTGAGGTAATTCCTGTAATATTGAGTTTACCATTTTAAAATACACTTTCATTTATTTCTCCAGTAGTCATGTTTTTGATGTAAGAGTTGGATTAAAAAGAAAGCTGAGCGCCAAAGAATCGATGCTTTTGAACTGTGGTGTTAGAGAAGACTCTGAGAGTCCCTTGGACTGCAAGGAGATCCAACCAGTCCATCCTAAAAGAAATCAGTCTTGAATATTCATTGAAAGGAATGATGCTTAAGCTGAAACTCCAATCCTTTGGCTACCTGATGCAAAAAACTGACTCATTGGAAAAGACCCTGATGCTGGGAAAGATTGAAGGCAGGAGGAGAAGGGGATGACAGAGGATGAGATGGTTGGATTGCATCACTGATTTCACATAAGTTTGAGCACACTCTGGGCTGGGAGTTGGGGATGGATAGGGAATCTTGGCAAGCTGTGGTCCATGGGATTGCAAAGAGTTGGACACGACTGAATGACTGAACTGAACTGACTCAGTTATTTTTACTATGTTCATGGATTTGTGCAGCCATTACCACTATCTAATCTTATAACATTTTTCTATTTTCAAAAAGGAAATTTTACATTCATTAAAGAAACTTCCCATTTCTCTATTCTCCAACCTTTAACAAACACAAACTTACTGTCTCTATGCTTTTGTCTTTCTAAGGCATTTCTTATGCAGTCTCCTGTGAAACAATGTTTTCACATGTGTTCAAGTTACAGTTGTCTTATGGTGTGTATCCATACTTCATTCATTTTTATTGCTGATAATATTCCATTTATAGATGCATCACATTTTGTTTATCTATTCATCAGTCAGTGGAAATTTGGGTTGTTTACTATTTTGTTGTTGTTGTTGCTATTCTAGGTGCTTCTCAGGAATATTTTATACAACTGACTATATGGAGAGATGTTTTTGTTGGGAATATACCTAGGAATAGAATTGTTCAGTTGTGTGGAAATTCTCTATATAACATTTGGAGGTACTATCAAAGTGATTGTACTATTTTACAATCCCATCAGCAATATGTGAGTTTTAACTTGTCATTATCCTTGTCAACACTTGTTAGTGCCGGTATTTTTATTTTTAGCCATCCTGGTGTGTGTGACATGGTATCTTAGTTTGTTTTTGATTTATATTTCCTTATAGAATAATGATGTAGATGGTCCTTTCACATGCTTAGTGACTATTTGTATATCTTCTTTGCAAAAATAAGTATTCAGATACTTTGCCCATTTTAAATTTTATTATTTATCTTTTGAATTTAAATTATAAGACTTTTGGAGTGTTCTAAAGCATAGGTTCTTTATTAAATTATGATTAAAAATAATTTCTTCTATTGTGTTTTGATTTTCTACTTTTCTTTGAAACACAAAGCTTTTTAAATTTGGTGAAGTTCAACTTATCTATGTTTTTCTTTTGTCACTTGTTTTCAAGATTCTCCCTTTGTCTGTGGTTTTTGACAGTTTATGATGTGCCTAGATATAGATCTCCTTTAATTTTTCCTGTAGCTTGTTAAACTTCCTGCAGATGTAGACAAATTTTTTAAATTAAATTTGGGAAAATTGAGGCCATTATTACTTTGGGTATTATTTTTCCACACTTTGTTTCTTCTTTCCTTCTAGGACTACCATTAGGTGTGTTGGTACATTTGATGTTGTTGCCCAGGTATTTCAGGCTATTTTCATTTTCCTTCTCTTTGTTTCTCTCTTTCTGTTTCAAAGACTAGCTAATCTCAATGGACTTATCCTTAATTATGCTCTTTCTTCTGCCAAATCAAATCTGCTGTTGATTCCTTGTGGTGACTTTTTCATTTCAGTTACTGTAGTTTTAAATCCAAAATTTCTATTTGCTTCTTTTAAAAACAATTTCTGGTGCACGGGGATGACCCAGAGAGATGTTATGGGGAGGGAGATGGGAGGAGGGTTCATGTTTGGGAATGCATGTACACCCGTGGTGGATTCATGTCAATGTATGTCAAAACTAATACAGTATTGTAAAGTAAAATAAAGTAAAAATAAAAATTAAAAACAAAACAAAACAACTTCTCTTTATTGACTTAGTCTATTTTCTGATACTTGGTTCTCTTGTATTCTTTAATTATGTAGATATGGTTTTCTTTAATTTTTTACACATATTTGCAATAGCCAAATTAAAGCCTTTTAATTCCACATCTGGTCTTCCTCTTTTTCTTTCTTCTATATTTTATTTAAATTAAAAAAATGTTTTTACAATGTTATGTTGATTTCTGCTATATAACAAATGACTTATTTTCTTCCATGTGCTGTTACCAACCTTTCCTATTTCTTTCTGTGTCTTACAATTTTCTTTTGAAACTGGATGGTTTAAATAATACAGTGTGGCGATATTGGAAATCAGACCTCCCCTCCTCAGAGTTAATTGTTGTTGCTACTTGCCATTATGTCTGTTTTTGCTAATCTTTTGTTTAGGGAGTTCACTGGCCTAGTTATATATACAATTTGTATTTCCTTAAGCATCTCATCAGTTTCTTTAGTATTCAGCTGATAATTAGACAGGAAATTCTCTAAATGATTTAACCATAAAGTTTCTAGCACTTTTCAAGGGGCTGTGGGCTGTGTGCTATGTTGGGCTAGAGCTTCAGTGCTCCAGCAGTCCCCAACTCTGTCTTGGCCTTGACATCCTGTTTGTGCAGAACTTCAAATTAGATATAAATGATAGATTAGGGCTTTCTCAGTCTTTCCTTAAGAACACACATATTCGAATACAGGTACATAGGCTTCAAAATTTGAATATTTTAAAGCTTTTCAAATTTCCTATTAACATTCGATGTCCCAGATCTTTCTTTTAACATTTTTGGCAAACCTATTATTTTCCCCAACTCATATCACCACTTCAGACAACTATGATGTTAAAAAAATTTCTATTATTTCTTTGAACAAATTCTGAATATAGGCCTTTTCCTACTGAGTGATCACTGAGTAATGTCAAATAATGACCAGCCCTTTCAGCGGGGCTTTTTCAGGCATCTGTCTAACTCAGTTCAGTTCAGTTCAGTCCCTTAGTCATGTCTGACTCTTTGTGACCGCATGGACTGAAGCACGCCAGGCTTCTGTGTCTATCACCAACTCCTGGAGCTCACTCAAACTCATGTCCATTGAGTCAGTGATGCCATCCAACCATCTCATCCTCTATTAACCCCATCTCCTCCTGCCCCCAATCTTTCCCAGCATGAGGGTCTTTTACAATGATTCTGTTCTCTACATCAGGTGGCCAAAGTATTGGAGTTCCAGCTTCAGCCTCAGTCCTTCCAATGTGGCAATACTTTGGGGAGGAGGACTTTTTATAAAACTTCAACCCAGATATGCTCCTAGTGCTTTAGAGACTAATTTTCACATTTTTCATGGCTGCCAGTGTGTTGCTGTTGTTATTGTTTTAAGGCAAGTATACAGTTAGAGAGAGAGTGTTTGGAACAGGGCAAGTTAAAACATGCAATTTTGCAGATTTTAGTTTAATTCAGCCTTTTCTTGAATAAATGCAACTCTAATTCCTGCAAGCATTTATTAATTCTTATAATCCTGAAACATTTGATACAATATTCACCAGTACTTTTATAGAGCAGCAAGTTTTTCACAGGTTCTTTATTCACTATTTTGGAAGTACTTCCCAGACAGGGGGACCTTACAGTTGCAACATCATTTTGACTGTATGGCATACTGAGTCAAAACGAATGGGTCCAGAGGTCTGTTAGTCTCCCTGATGAGCTTTCTGAAATTCTCACAGCAAGAAAATCATTTCTGTTTCTTTTTTATTAAACATAAAAGCATGCAATTTTGCCCTAGGTATTATTGCAGTTATTCTGAATCCTCCCGTATTTTGGGGGCTCAGCAAAATATGAACATTTTATAGCCCTGTGAGAAGAGAGCACACTACCAGTAGGAAAAATGTGGTTAGGGATACTATAATTACTTTAAATATAGTCTACAAAAATATTGATTCACTGTGTTGTACACCTGAAACTAACATAGTATTGTAAATCTATATTGTAAACTATACTTCAATTAAAACAAAGAATACTATAGCATCTTAATGGGAAAATTACAAACACTGCCATTTCTTCTCTGGGTATTATAGTTTAACTAGCCTTGTCACATTTCTTCCTTAGATAAATTTTGCTACACTAGGGAATGTAATTGCTAATGAGCTTTTGAGATGAATAATTCTAAATTATAAAAGCATCCTACTCCTCATTAAAATATCATCAAGGTCCAGGCTCCTACTTTGAAAATTATATCCTAATACATACTATTCATTATAGCAACAGTCCTTTCATTACCTTTGCTTATCAGTATATGAATATCTGTTGATACCCAGAGCTTGACTCCCAGTTAATTACTAGAAGCTTACGTGAACATAACACATTATATTCTTTTTTTTTTATTGTGATGACTTTTTTTTAAGCATGCATGCATATATTTAAAGAAAATATAAAATGAAATATTATAAAATAATATAATATACCAAACATGGAAAGCAGAAAGGGATAGAGGGAAAAGAGAGAGAGAGAAAGAGAATGATTTGGGAGGTAAAGGAAATTTGGGGGGAAATGAGGATGTATGGCAAAACCAATACAATATGGTAAAGTAATTAGCCTCCAATTAAAATTAATAAATTTATATTAAAAAATAATTTAAAGGGGTCAAGGGGTTAAATTGGAGAAGGAAATGGCAACCCACTCCAATATTTTTGCCTGAGAAATCCCATGGACAGAGGAGCCTGGTGGGCTACAGTTCATGGGGTCACAAAGAGTCAGACATGACTTAGCAACAAAAACAAGGGGTTAAATAAGAGATGCCCTTCCATAGGATAAAAGTCAGAGTAATATATATAATAGCAGTTTAAATAAAACCTCAACTATAATCTGAAATGTGATTATATATTTTTTTAATTTTTTAAAATTTTTATTTTAACTTTAGTTTAATTTACATTACTGTATTGCTTTTGCCAAACAT
>SJYQ01005012.1:52776-66077 GCA_006410935.1 Redunca redunca
TACAGAAAATAAGAGAAGCAATGAGGTTTTAATTATTGAAAAATGATATATGTATCTCTCTGAAGCAGGTATTATTATTATTTTTAAATCCTCCTTGAATATCTTTATTTGTCATTGTTCTGTCACTAAGTAGTGTTGGACTCTTTGTGACCCTATGGACTGCAGCACACCAGGCTTCCCTGTCCTTCATTGTTCCTGGAGCTTGCTAAAACTCATGTTCATTGAGTCGGTAATGCCATCCAACCATCTCATCCTCTATCGTCCCCTTCTCCTCCCACCTTTAATCTTTCCCAGCATCAGGGTCTGTTCTAATGCGTTGGCTCTTCGCATCATGTGGCCAAAGTATTGGAGGGTCAGCTTCAACATCAGTCCTTCCAGTGAATATTCAGGGTTGATTTCCTATAGGATTGACTGGGTCTGATCTTCTTACAGTCCAAGGAACTCTCAAGAGTCTTCTCCAACACCACAGTTAAAAAGTATCAATTAGTCGGTTCTCAGCTTTTTTTATGGCCCAACTGTCACATCCATACATGACTACTGGAAAGACCATAGCTTTGACTAGACGGACTTTTGTTCCCAAAGTAGTACCTCTGCTTTTTAATATGCTGTTTAGGTTGGCCGTAGCTTTTCTTCCAAGGAGCAAGCATCTTTTAATTTCATGGCTTTAGTCATATTCTGCAGTGATTTTGGAGCCCAAGAAAATAAAGTCTGCCACTGTTTCCACTGTTTCCCACTCTATTTGCCATGAAATGATTGGACAGGATGCCATGACCTTCACTTTTTGAATGTTGAGTTTTAGGACAGCTTTTTCATTCTCCTCTTTCACCTTCATCAAGAGGCTCTTTAGTTCCTCTTAAGTTTCTGCCATAAAGGTGGTGTCATCTGCATATCTGAGGTTATTGATATTTCTCCCAGAAATCTTGATTCCGGCTTGTACTTCATCCAGCCCAGCATTTCTCATGATGTACTCTGCATATAAGTTAAATAAGCAGGGTGACAATATACAGCCTTGAAGTAGTCTTTTCCCATTTTTAACCATTCCATTGTTCCAACTGTTGCTTCTTGACCTACATACAGGTTTCCCAGTAATCAGGTAAGGTGTTGTGGTATTCCCATGACTAAAAAATTTCCACAGTTTGTTGTGACCCACACAGTCAAAGGCTTTAGTGTAGTAAATAAAGCAGAAGTAGATTCTTTTCTGGAAATTTCTTGCTTTTGCTAGGATTCAAAAGATGTTGGCAACTTGATCTCTGGATCCTCTGCCTTTTCTAAATCCAGCTTGAACATCGGGGAGTTCTTGTTTCACTTGGTTGAAGCCTAGCACGGAAAATTTTGAGCATTACTTTGCTAGCATGTGAAATAAGTGCAAGCGTGCAGGAGTTTGAACATTCTTTGCCATTGCCCTTCTTTGGGGCTGGAATGAAAACTGACCTTTTCCAGTTCTGTGGCCACTGCTGAGTTTTCCAAATTTGCTGGAGTACTGAGTGCAGCACTTTCACAGCATGATCTTTTAGGATTTGAAATAGCTCAACTGGAATTCCATCACTTCCACTAGCTTTGTTCATACTGATGCTTCCTAAGGCCCACTTGACTTCATATTCCAAGATGTCTGGCTTGAGGTGAGTGATCACACCATGGTGTTTATCTGGGTCATGAAGATCTTTTTTGTATAGATCTTCTGTGTTTTTTTGCCACCTCTTCTTAATACCTTCTGCTTCTGTTAGGTCCATACCATTTCTGTCCTTTATTGAGCCCAACTTGGCATGAAATGTTCCCTTGGTATCTCTAATTTTCTTGAAGAGATCTCTAGTCTTTCCCATTCTATTGTTTTCCTCTGTTTCTTTGCATTGTTCACGTAGGAAGGCTTTCTTATCTCTCCTTGCTATTCTTTGAAACTTTACATTCAAATGGGTATATTTTTCCTCTTCTCCTTTGCCTTTAGATTCTCTTCTTTCTCAGTTACTTGTAAGGCTTTCTCAGACAACCATTTTGCCTTCTTACATTTCTTTTTCTTTGGGATGATCTTTATCACTGCCTCCTGTACAATGTCATGAACCTCCATCCATCATTCTTCAGGCACTCTAACAGATCTAATCCCTTGAATCTATTTGTCATTTCCACTGTATAATCATAAGGGATTTTATTTAGGTCGTACCTGAATGGCCTAGTGGTTTTCCCTACTTTCCTCAATTTAAGTCTTAATTTTGCAATGAGGAGTTCATGATCTGAGCCCCAGCCAACTCCTGGCTTTGTTTTTGCTGACTGTATATAGCTTCTCCATTTTTGGCTGCCAAGAATATAATCTTTATAACTTTCAGTAAAATAAAAATATAGTAAAACATAGTTTCAATGAGAATATGATAAAATTAAGTGGCTTTCTTATGTATTGAGTTTGTAGTGTCTTCTTTAGAACTTGCCAGCAGTTACCTTTAAAATATTTTTTTTTGTTGTGTAACATGTGTTTAAGTTTTTAAGCATACTTCAAATTTATTAAAGGACCTCTTTAGGTTCTTCAGTGTTAAAATTTCTTTAATAGTAATCATAACATCATCTAGGTTCAAAACTAGTTTCTTTGTTGATTAGAACTTTAGGAAAATCAGATAAAGGTAAATATGGTTTGAGCTAATTATATAATTATACATATATCTTCTCTGAAACCAAGGTTCTGAATTAATTTTAAATTATGCTAAAACATACCAATTGGCAAATCTTTTTGGCTTAATCAGTATTAAAGCTCACATTACTATTATGCACAGAGATTACAAATAAATTCAAATAATATAGTTTCTACTTTGTTTCATTGCTAAGACTTGCCTGAGTTTTACCCACCAGACTCCTCTGTCAATGGGATTCTCCAGGCAAGAATATTGGAGTGGGTTGCCATTTCCTTCCTTAAGAGAGTTACCAAGCATAAAACAGATATTCCTCATTTTAACCATCAGAACTATCATCTTGTCTAATTTTCCCATAATAATAGCATTAATTGCAGTAAAACAGTTCACAGTAGGCACAGTCACTCTCATCCAATGAGTAATACATTAAAGTTAAAATTTTGGCACTTATATCACCTCAAAATTTGACCCCATAGACTTGTTCCCTTGGTTAAAATGGTTGATAAAGCACAATATAAACTAAAATAGGACCTTAGAGAATCAATATCCATTATATTAGACCTTAGGGTATCCCCTGTGTGGTAGTGGTAAAGAATCTTCTTGTCAATGCTGGAGACACAGGTTCAGTCCCTGGGTTGAGAAGATCTTCTGGAGAAGGAAATGGCATTCTATCATTCTTGCCTGGAAAACTCCATGCACAGCGGAACCTGGCAGGCTATAGTCAATGAGGTCACATTCTTGCCCCATTCCATTATTCTTGCCTGGAAAATTCCATGGACAGCAGAGCCTGGCAGGCTATAGTCCATAGTGTCACAAAGAGCTGGGCACACCTGAGCATGCATGAAGGCACATATCAGACATATTTAGGAAAGGAGGGATTTTGGCTACTCTTTTGACAAGTATAATCCAAATCTGTTCTGGAAAGAATTTGGATCTATAAAGAATGAATATCTTAACATTGTGCTCCCACCGGTTCAGTTCAGTTTGGTAGCTCACTTGTGTCCAACTCTTTGCGACCCCATGAACCGCAGCACACCAGGCCTCCCTGTCCATCACCAACTACCAGAGTCCACCCAAACCCATATCCATTGTATTGGTGATGCCATCCAACCATCTCATCCTCTGTCATCTCCTTCTCCTCCTGCCTTCAAACTTTCCCAACATCAGGGTCTTTTCAAATGAGTCAGCTCTTCGCATCAGGTGGCCAAAGTATTGGAGTTTCAGCTTCAATATCAGTCCTACCAATGAACACCTAGGACTGATCTCTTTTAGGATGGACTGGTTGGATATCCTTACAGTCCAAAGGACCCTCAAGAGTCTTCACCAACACCACAGTTCAAAACCATCAATTTTTTGGTGCTCACCTTTCTTTATAATCCAACTCTCATATCCATACATGACCACTGGAAAAACCATAGCTTTGACTAGACGGACCTTTGTTGACAAATTAATGTCTTTGCTTTTTAGTATGCTGTCTAGGTTCATCATATCTTTCCTTCCAAGGAGTAAGTGTCTTTTAATTTCATGGCTGCAATTACCATCTGCAGTGATTTTGGAGCCCAAAAAAATAAAGTCAGCCACTGTTTCTACTGTTTTCCCATCTATCTGCCATGAAGTGATGGGACTAGATGTCATGATCTTCATTTTCTGAATGTTAAGCTTTAAGCCAACTTTTTCACTCTCCTCTTTCACTTTCATCAAGAGGCTCTTTAGTTCTTCCTGGCTTTATGCCATAAGGGTGGTGTCATCTGCATATCAGAGGTTATTGATATTTCTCCCAGCAATCTTGATCCCAATTTATGCTTCCTCCAGCCCAGCATTTCTCATGATGTACTCTGCACATAAGTTAAATAAGCAGCGTGACAATATATAGCTTTGATGTATTCCTTTTCCTATTTGGAACCAGTCTGTTGTTCCATGTCCAGTTCTAACTGTTGCTTCCAGACCTGCATACAAGCGGCAGGTCAGGTGGTCTGGTATTCCCATCTCTTTCAGAATTTTCCACAGTTTATTGTGATCCACACAGTCAAAGGCTTTGGCATAGCCCAGAGCCTATATAATCAATATTATTATAATAATAGATTGCTTGCAATCTTAAAATGGTAAAATGCTTCTGTTCAGTATCATTTCCAGCAACTTTTCAGCTGCAGTCTGCTTTCTCCTTCAAAGGGGCATAATATGCTTTTAAACCAGCTATCCCAAGTCTATCAATTAAGTTAGTACAGGGAAATTTAAAAACATGAAAATTCTATAAAGTTGATAGAATATTTAGGTTCAATTCTATGCTACATATGCTTGGTAGGACACACTTAGTGAATTCCGCTCTGCCAACCACCCCCTTTTCCTAGATCTTTTCAGAACTTCACTTCTTAGTGCCATCAAGACTGGTTTCAATCATTGGCCACATTCTAACTGAGGGAAATGGTGAAGTGAGAGGGTAAAGAGGGTGTCATAATGAGGGGTTCAGAGAGGAAGAGCCCTGGATCTTTATTCATCAACATCATTTAAATGTCTGTGAATACATAAACATATATCCTTATAACAGTTCATTTATTTTTTAGCAGCAAACACAATCACTGATAATGATTATTATCTCTAAATCTTGATCAGTGATCAAGTCTTACTCTATGATCTGCCACCATAGTTATATATTCAGTACAGCAAAAACACTGAAAAGGAGAAAAGTAGCTTTTCTGTGAGTATGATATTTGTGAAGGATTTCTAGAGGAGACAGTAGAGCTACATCTTGAACAGTGAGTTGTAGTGCACCTGATTTGGAAGAGAGGGATTCGGAGCTTCAGGAGGGTTTGCGAGAAACATAGCTAGTTGGTAAATAGCAGGGAATTTAATATGTCTGAGCATGTGTCTATGATTTTGGAACCAATGAGCAATGGGTGGTTAGAAAGGATATAATGGGGGTGAGAGCAACAGTTTACCAGAGGTTATGGCCAAGGTAAAAATCCAGCATCAGTGGTTCCTCCTGGCATAGTCTTTAACATTGAATGTCTCAGAAATAACAGGTTAGTGCATCCCCTTAGGAGATAAATCTCTAATAAGACCTGTAAAGGGTTAAAACCCTTTGGTGAACAATCTTTCTGTCTACCTAAAAGTCTTCACTGTTGTTCTCTCATGGAGAGTCCTGTCTACCACATGGCATTTTCTCAGCATCTCCGTTGGGCCAGACTATTGGTTGAGTCCTAGGTCCACTAAATTATGTCCCATTCCCCACAGTCTAATTCTACAAAAGGCAAAAAAAAAAAAAAAAAAAATGATTTCAAGAGGTTTAAAATATTATGGTCTCAGTTCAGTTCAGTTCAGTTGCTCAGTCGTGTCCAACTCTTTGTGACCCCATGGACTGGAGCATGCCAGGCTTCCCTGTCCATTGCCAACTCCCAGAATTTACTCAAACTTATGTCATACATTGAGTCAGTGATGCCATCCAACCATCTCATCCTCTGTCATCCCCTTCTCCTCTTGCCTTCCATCTTTCCCAGCATCAGGGTCTTTTCAAATGAATCAGTTCTTCACATTAGGTGGCCAAAATATTGGAGCTTCAGAATTCATGCAAATTTAATCAAGAGATTTTCTAAGGGTAGTATTGACAAGTCTTGATGACCACTTGGAAAGTGGATAGGAAAAAGGGGTCCTAGAAGATACCTCTAAGTTATCTCACATAGGTGACTAGCCAACAGTATTACTATCTGAGATTTGGAATGCAAAGACATGGAAATTAAGGCAGTTTGAGACAGATTTTATACTTAGCCAGTGTGTGGTAGTTTGCTTGTTCTCTTTATTGATGGTTGTCATTCTGAGTCATCTGGCATTCTTTCTATGTTGAAACTTGTGATGCTTTGGCTATACAATATTTTAAGTACTGATCTTGACCCAGTGTTATAAATTAGATTTGGACATGGTAAAGTTTAGGATGTCTATTAAATATGGAAGTGAAGAAATCTAGAGAGAAGCTGAGGATATTATTTTGGAGTTTGGGATGTAACTCAAGATTAATTTTACTGTATAAGATTAAGTGTCATAGTCATCAATTTATTGATTGTGGTTGGCATCTATGTTGTAGATGAGCCATACAGAGGAAATATGTTCCATTCTGTAGAGAACAGATCTTCTTGCCTTTTACCATCTCCACTCCCTAATCTCCCCTTGATCTGTTCTTTGAGCCACTTGACTTCCAACCCCTTTGCCTCCCCTAACTGCTGCTCAATTCATTTCCTAGAATCTAACATCATCAGTTCAGTTAAGCCGCTCAGTCGTGTCCAACTCTTTGTGACCCCATGGACTGCGGCATGTGAGGCTTCCCTGTTCATGACCAGCTGCTGGAACTTGCTCAAACTCTTCTCCATCTAGTTGGTGGACTCATCCTCTGTCCTCCCCTTCTCCTGCCTTCAGTCTTGCCCAGCATCCGGGTCTTTTCCAATGGGTCAGTTCTTCACATCCTAGGCTTCCATTTCAAATATGTGCCTAATTTCACCATGAAATCATTAGCCTGGATATACCCTAAACATAGTTTACCTCCATAATCTGATTCTTAAAGACACTATTCTCTGCTCAAAGAATGACCCTATCCTCTAACTCCCTGACCCAAAGAATGCTACTATAAATGATCCATCACCTTCCTTACTTTGTCCATTCTGTAAATGGCTTAGGTTGCCTCTCTGTCAAGCCTCATGTGGATTACTGAAATTCTCTATAAATTTCCCTTGCAGTCTCCTTCTTTAATTCATTCTCTACATTGCTTGTAGTAGAATGGTCTTTCTAAAATGTTAATGAAATCATGTGGTTCACTTGTTTAAAATCTTTCAAAAGATCCTCACCTCCATCAGATCTCTTTACATATCTGTCAGCAGGTCCTGCATGTCCATCCAGCCTCTTCTCTTACAAATGTCACAGACACACTATGCTTCAGTCATGTCAAGCTGTATGAATATCCCTTAACTCAAAAGGCTTAGACATTCATGCCTGTGTATCTGTGCCCATGCAGTTCTATTTACATGAAATCTCTACCCTAAATCCCTATGAATACTGCTATTTTATCATTTAATCTATGTTCTATAATTATGCATTTGTTTTTATTCTGTGTCCTCTAAATTTTTAACTGTGCATTTTCTTAATAAATTTTCAATGCACAGATGTTTTTAGTTCTGATGAGTTATATATATTTTAATGTTATTGCATTTGTGATCTTTTTAAGAACTCTTTGTTGACCAGCCCCCAGTCATAAAGTTGGTCTTCTGTGTCTTTATTGTTAAAAGCTTCTTGGTTTTAGCATCTACATTTAGGTCTATAATCTCACTCAAATTAATTTTTGTGTATGATGTGAGGCAGAATTCAAGTTTCATTTTCCCCTCATATGTCTATACAGTTATTTCAGCATTATTTGTGAAGAGAATTTGTTTCCAAATTGATTCTTTACTTTGATTGACATTCTGATGTTATAGTGTCCTCTAAATTTGTTTTATTTTTTTTCAATTTGCTTTTGAAAAATGGTCATGCAGTTGTTTGTTCATTTCCATAAAAATTTATATTTGATTTCTCAATCTGAAAAAATCCCCTTTGAGAACATCATTAGATTTATGTTGAATCAATACAATAATTATTTTCATCACCCTAATAAACACAGACTTTTCTTAGCTTGTGTTTTGCATGACCTCCCTTCTCTGGTCTCTTGTGGATCTTGTTTAATGCCATTATTCATAATCATACTTCTCTGACTACTCATCCTGATTAATTCCTTTCATTCCTCACCTATTTTTAAAGGTCAGCTTACTTTTCATTTTTCATTTTGAGCATTTCCTAAATTTCCTTTAAACTTTCCATTATTTTTATCTATTCCATTGTTCTAAGATAACTTTGTAAATAAATACAATGTAAATACCTAATTACTCATCTCTCCTGTGGGCTTTCCTGATGGCTCAGATGGTTAAGAATCCACCTGCAATGCAGGAGACTTGGCTTTGATCCCTGGGTTAGGAAGATCCCCTGCAGGAGGGCATGGCAACCCACACCAGGATTCTTGCCTGGAGAATCACTATAAACAGAGGAGCTTGGTGGGCTGCGGTCCATGGGGTCACAAAGAGTCAGACACGACTGAGATATTAAACACACATGCTCCTCTTCTGTAACTGCTTTTCCAACTGAACATGGGGACCTAGATCAAGAATATGCTGCTAACTCTTCAAACTTAAATTTTGAGGATTTGCATTCTTCATTAATTGTGAATTACTATAGCTTTCACTGTTACCATTTGCTCTCACATTTACGTCTGTGCTTCCAATCCCACTTTGGCCCTCTCTAGAGGCAGGATCTTTGCCCATTTCAACTTCCCCCTCTTTTTATTAACTTTGGCCTAATGCCAACTTAGTTTTCCTAAAGCCTACCTCTCACCATATGACTCTCTTTAGTAACATCCTTTGATGGCTCCCACTGCTTACCCAAAGAAGACACAAATGCCTGAGTTTTATGTTGCAAACAAACTAATCATGCATAATCTCATTTAACCATCATGGCAACTGTATATTCTCAATTTACAGATGTGAAAATTAAAATGTAGACGTGCTAAATTTCTAAATTCCAGAGCTACTAAGTGACAGTTATTCCCACCCATTCTAATAATGACATTACTATACTCTCTTTTAAGGGAAAAGTCATAAAAAAGCTTATGCTCACATTAGGAAAAACAGAAATATATGAGTTGGATTTCTCTTCATATTTACATTGTGAAATGTAACTACAATTAGTAGCTAATGAAAGAGTTTTTCCTCTGATTCTTTAGTTAGTTTTTTTTTTTTTTTTGTCATGAAAATTAAATCCACCGTTTCTCTAGTCTCTCCTGTTTGAATAAAGACAAAGGAGGCTAGTACCAATGAACAATACAATAATAAGCAAATCTACTGATACAAATGTTTATGTAGCTCATGAATGATCAATAAATTCATTGTTCTCTTGACTTCTCTTCCTATTAGCTTTTTTTTCAATTCATTGTCTTAAGATATTTATAAACTGTCAAACAGTATATTTTCTCTGGGATATATATTTTGTAGTCAAAGTGAAAAGATTTATGCTTTCCTGCTATGATCCTTAGTTCATTTTAACAGGGATGAGTCAGACCTGAAAGCAGAAACAGGGAGTCTTCAAAATATCATGGGTTGATATATTTAGATATAAACCTGTGCTGTGTAATGTGACATTAACGGAGTTGAGCTCCAAAGAAGCAAAATGAATTATTCCCTTGGAGTATGCCACCTCTAGGAAGAGGCAGAGGTTTCTTTTGTTGTAAATAACAAGAGAGATGAAAATGAATAAAGTCAGTTGAAAGTGACAAATTTGAAATAGAGAAGACTCAGAGTTTTTGAAAATGGATCTATCCTTTGAAAGTGGAGACAATAAAATATATTCAAGTAAGGAAGCAATTGAGAATAAAAACTGCTTATTAGAGAGGAACAAGGAGATGTACTCTCGCTCAGACTATGGTGTTTTCTTTTGCTCTAACAGACAGAAAGGTCAGTCCTGAGACCTGGAAAAATAGGGATAATTGTGCAATACAGATACCTTTGTCAGAGTTTGTAAGTGATGAAAACTGGAAAATAACCAGGTAGTAATAAAATGGAATAAGATGTGAGGCTTAATTCTGGGCAGTGGTCTTTGCATGGGTGGATTTGGAGTGACTTACAAATGAGGAGTTACAGAAAAAAGACAGTGAGTTTCCAGCATCAGTCACAAATGGCCTTGAGGACCAATATAGAAGGCGTTCAGTTCAGTTCAGTCGCTCAGTCATGTCCAACTCTTTGTGATCCCATGGACTGCAGCATGCCAGGCTTCCCTGTCCATCACCAACTCCCGGAGCCTACTCAAACTCATGTGCATTGAGCTGGTGATGCCATCCAACCATCTTATCCTCTGTTGTCCCCTTCTCCTCCCACCTTCAGTCTTCCCAGCATCAGGGTCTTTTCCAACAGTTAGTTCTTTGCATCACTTGGCCAAAGTATTGGAGTTTCAGCTTCAGCATCAGTCCTTCCAAGAATACATTAAGGGATTGGTGAGTGTATAAATACTGTAGTATTAGATTCACTACCACCATTGTGGAGATTGAAATAACTGGAAGAGGAAAGAGACTACCCCAAAGAGTACTCTGTAGTGCATAAAACAATATTGTCCTGATATTTTCTCCCAGAAGGCAGGTTATGGGTTTCCTCTGATTAGTAGTAACTGGTGTATTTCTGAGACTTGTTTTCTCCCTCCTATAGTCATGCATCTGGAGGGGTTGCTGATATTAGCATGAATGACTGGTTGTAACTTTTCATATTCTCAGGTAAAGAGCAGGGCTGGTTGTGGGAACTGAGAGTTACAGGTAAAAGTGGTAATTGAGTTTCCTTTACTTTTCCTATGTCACGCTCAATATTGTTACATTCTCCACTCAGTTCAGTTCAGTTTAGTCGCTCAGTTGTGTCTGACTCTTTGCGACCCCATGAATCAGAGCACGCCAGGCCTCCCTGTCCATCACCAATTCCCGGAGTTCACTCAGATTCACATTCATTGAGTCAGTGATGCCATCCAGCCATCTCATCCTCTGTCGCCCCCTTCTCCTCCTGCCCCCAATCCCTCCCAGCATCAAAGTCTTTTCCAATGAGTCAGCTCTTCGCATGAGGTGGCCATAATACTGGAGTTTCGGCCTTAGCATCATTCCTTCCAAAGAAATCCCAGGGCTGATCTCCTTCAGAATGGATTGGTTGGATCTCCTTGCAGTCCAAGGGACTCTCAAGAGTCTTCTCCAACACCACAGTTCAAAAGCATCAATTCTTCAGCGCTCAGCTTTCTTCACAGTCCAACTCTCACATCCATACATGACTACTGGAAAAACCATAGCCTTGACTAGATGGACCTTAGCTGGCAAAGTAATGTCTCTGCTTTTGAATATGCTATCTAGGTTGGTCATAACTTTCCTTCCAAGGAGTAAGCATCTTTTAATTTCATTCTCCACTAGAGAGCTTCAGAAATAAAGGTTGTTATAGCATTTAGTCTAACCATAAGTCTCTCTAAAATATTCCTGATAAGTCAATGCTGAACACATGCTTGGATGCTTCAAAAACACAGGAAATGTATTATCTATTGGAGTAGTATGGTCATCTTTGACCTAGACAATTTGGATTACTGAAAAATAGGCTTATATAAAACAAAAATCCATTTTCCTGTGAGTTTGGATTACTGGTTTAGCTCTAGCCAGACAGAGGGCTGCTAGGTCCCTTTTCTTTTCTTTTTTTACTAGTGTTCTAATCCATAGTCTGTCTTACTTTCTTCAATTACATTGTCAATGATACGTTATTGTAATTCTTTGCCATGCTTGTTTTACTGATATGAACCCTAGCTAAGATGTCTATTCCTCTAATATGGAAATGTAACTAGTACTTTATGCCATTTTAAGTTTCATGCCTTTTATAAGATTTCTCAAGACCATTTTAATTTTCATTGGGAATTTTTCATTGAACCACAATAAGTTTGGTGTAAGACATATATAATATGTCTTGTGATTTATAGTATTGACAGAACTTAGTACTAGTTCCCATAAAACAACAAATTTCAGTAGCTTTCTGTAAATGAGTTTGAATGAAGGAGTTTATTTACTCATTCAGAATCCAGAGTGGAGGTTGCTTGTTCATCACTTCTTATGGGAATCACTTCCCCATTGAGGAATGTAGGCCCATTATACCTGGGTCACCACATTTCTAGCTTCAGAGCTTTCATAGATTTGATAGAAAGGCAACAGAACAAGGGAGTAGTTTTACAAGGCAAGTTTGAAAGTATCAGTAGGATGTGTCATTTCCATGCATATTACATTGATCAAAGTTAATCAAACGGCCACACTTACAAAGAGCTTGAATGGAGTCTTCAGGTGTGTTTAAATTAGATGACTTGGTGAATACTTAGTGTTGTCTCTGCCACACATTGCCCCTTTCTCTCCAAACACACATGATTCAGTTTGGAGACACAAGATGACCAAAGGAAATGTGAATGAGCAATGAATGATATTAATGTTTTGAAAGTTTTCTGGAGGAAGTAGAATTTGATTTAGCCATTGAATGATGAAAAGTATTTTGAAAGGTGGTGGGAAATGATGACAGCATTTGTAGTGAAGTGTCTCACCTAGGGAAATGTGCAAACCAGGGCAAGTGTCGCATGCTCTCTTGTAGGAAGGTTGAATATTGGGGGATCCTTAAACTTAGCACAAATTGACCTGTTATCAAGCAAAGCACATACTTATCCTCATTAGATAGCAATTAACTTCTCTCCAGAAGCCCTTTGAGAATTAGAAGTAAGACATACTGGTAGCTGGGAGTTGGTGTTATGTTTGATATAACTGCTTGCCATTTGAACTTCTCAGGTATCTTTCATGATGTTGCATTATCTTCACTTGCATAAACTTTAGGTTGGATGCTTTCCTTATTTGGATTAATATAATTTTGGCAGGTAATCCTCTCCAAATACTTTTATATATTTCAGCTTTCAATGTCATTACATCCTCTTGAATCCTGATTTTTTCCAATTTAACCTTACCTTCTGTAGATTTTATACTCTTTGAAAACAGAATTTTAGATATCCTAATGTCCTCAGCATAGTGAAGGAAACTTAATAATTGTTAAAATATTGTTTAAATCACTTAATAGTTGTTCAAGCTTCATA
>SJYQ01005012.1:73528-101443 GCA_006410935.1 Redunca redunca
TTTGACTTTCTCTATCTTATTCCATGCTTTTCTTTTAATTTTAGTTTCAATGTACTATTTTTTTGTCAATCTTATTTTGAGGTAAAGATTCACATATATTTGTAAAAAATAATACAGAGAAATTCCAAGCAATACTTTATTCAATTTTTCCAGTGGTAATAGCCTGCAAAACCATAGTACAATAAAGTACAGGAAAAATCTAGTAACTAGTAATCTGTTTTCCACTTCTATAATTTTGTCATCTCAAGAATGCTATACAAGTGATAGTTTTGATACCTCTTCAAATTGAGTAGAGTTTCCCTGGTGGCTCAGACAGTAAAGAATTTGCCTGCTATGTGGGAGGCCTGGATTCAATCCCTGGGTTGGGAAGATCCCCTGGAGCCCTACAGTGGAGGATATTTTGATTATACTGGTGTTTCTCACTCAGCATAGTTATCTGGAGATTCATCTACCTTGTATTTATCAACAACGTATTCCCCTTTTTTTCTGAGTAATATTCCATAGTGTAGATGTACATTTGTTTAACCATTGACCCATTGAGGGTCCTTTGGGTTTTTTCCACATTTTGGCTATTACAAATAAAACCAATTTGTTTTTTAAAACTCGCTCTGGCTGTTGAATGAAGAACTAATTACAGTGAGCCAGAGGGAGGTCATAGCAGTTAGTTCTACGATAACTCCAAGCCCCCGAGCTTAGGGAGATTCTTTAGTCTGGACTTGGACTTCCCCTGTGGCTAGCTGGTACAGAATCTGCCTGCAATGCAGGAGACCTGGGTTCCATCCCTGAGTTGGGAAGATCCCCTGGAGAAGGGAAAGGCTACCCACTCCAGTATTCTGGCCTGGAAAATTCCATGGGCTATATAGTCCATGGGATCACAAAGAATCAGACATGACTGAGTGGCTTTCGCTTTAGTCTGGACTTGGAGGACGCCAGTGACCAGTCAGCCTTTGTGGAGTGTCTAGTCTGTATAGTAATTAAGCATTCATTTTCATACTTCTCTTTGTGCAGTTATTTCTCTTGAGGGAAAAAACATGGGCAGAACAGCCTCTAAATGTCCTCTTTCAAGGCAGACAGAGAAGTGAAAATCAAAATGTCTTATGAGTAATGGCCAAAATTAATGTGAAAGGCAACAGCGATAAAATGTTTAGCAATAAAAATAATTCCCCAAGTCAAAGACATGGAAATGCCAACTGGCTTTCATAAATATGTTTTGGATCATATATATCATGCTAAAAGATGAAATTATACTTGGGATTTTTCCCAAGGAAGCCTGGAGTAATTACCAGTCACAGAAGTTTATTTTTTTCTGAAACTCCAGGCAACATCACTGCAAACTGTACTCTGGTCTCTTTTATATTACTTGGGAAGAGTGTTAAGTCAATGTGTTAGTGAAATAAATTTTAGCAGGGGCTGTCTCTCTCTCCTATATAGTACATGCCTTTTGTTAGCAATATTAATGCTGAAGTAGTTTAATAGCAATTATTATGGAAATGATTCCATATCTCTTTTCTGGTTTCTAGAAAATTGGTATCTACCATCTTTAGAAAACTATTTTCTGATATAATTTTGTTCTCTGCCTCAGCTATGGAGTTTTAAAACTATTTTAAAATGTATATATGGAGTTACAATCTTCACAGAATATGAAAAGTCTATATTTTAGACTTACTTTCACCTCCTCCACCCCTTGTAGAATTTCTCATGGTTATTAATTGTAATCCTCTGGGTTTAATCTTATTTGTGAAGTAAACTTTGGAGCAACTTAAACAGCTTCTAAGATTCCATCTGGTATTTTGTTGGAAAAAAGAAATCTTTCCCGTATTTGCTCCTTATATATCCTCAAGGCAAAATAAGTGAAGCGTGAACATTAATTGATTAAATATTGAAAATCTGCTATATGCCAGGCACAGTTCCATGTTCCAGACATGTCAGTGGTGAACAAAACTGACTTAAAAAAAAAAAAGTCTGTGCCTTTTATTTCCTTATACTGCTTTCAATCTCAGAGGAAGTGCTCAATACTTTACCATTGGATATAATGCTTTGTGTAGAACCTTTGCAGTTCCCTTCACAATATGAAGGAAATTTCCTCTACTCTTAGTACATCAAACATTTTCATATAAGTGAGTGTTGAATTTCACTAAGTAACTTCTGGTATTTTTTTTGTCAGTATCATACTCTTTAGCCTTAATTTTAGGAATGTAGTTAATTAAATGGAATGATTTTTCAAATTGGAAAATAATCCTGCTGCTGCTATTGCTGCTGCTGCTGCTAAGTCGCTTCAGTTGTGTCCAACTCTGTGGAACCCCATAGATGGCAGCCCACCAGGCTCCCCCATCCCTGGGGTTCTCCTGGCAAGAACACTGGAGTGGGTGGAAAATAACCCTAAATATCTAGTATAAAAATGATCATAATGCAGCATGATTATTTTTAATTGGTATTATTTATTTAGCATTTTGGCATGTATGTTTATTGGAGATACTGGCTTTAAATGTCTGTTCTCATAATATTGCCAGATTTTGAATTCAGTGGCTTTTCACCTTATAAGATAAGTTGAAAAGTGTTCTCTCTCTATTCTAGAAAGAGTAAGTGTAACATAGGTGTTTTTTCTTCTTTTAAAAATATTCATTAACATTTCCTTGTAAATCCATCTTACCTAGGAATTTATTTTTTTTATTGTTTTTACTGTTGGTATTTTACTTTTAAGTTTTTAAGTTATGAATTTAATTTCTTTACCAGGCATAGAGTTATTCCATTTAAAAATAGTTATTTGTAAATTTTCACAAATTTTGTTAAGAAATTTGACTTTGTATAGAATGTCCGCTTTATTAGCTCCAACACGTTTTACTATCTTTTTAATGTAAGTAGAATCTACATTGATGTACCTTTTCATTCCTCTTACACTTTGTCATTATTTTTCTTGTGCTTCAAATTATGATTTTTATGTTACCCAGATTATATTTGTTGCAAAATGAATAATGAATGACTTCAGTGGCCTGGAAGCAAATTCGAATTTGAATTGTCCAGCAAATATAATCTGGGTTCCAGCTTCTTCTTACAAGTCCCTTTCTTTTATACCCTATTTGCCATCTAGAGTAGAACTCAGCTTTTTAGTTTCAAGGGACCTTCATAATTATCCCCAATATACCCATCACTCAGCATCAACAATTGCCAGCTTGTCAATCTTAATTCACGAACACTCACCTTTAACCCTGAGTCCCAGACTATTCTGAAACAAATTCAAGACATCATATTATTTCACTTATCTACATTTTAGTATGTATCTCTAATTTACATCTTTTTTTAAAAAGTACACAATCATCTTTAAATCTAAAATTCTTAGCAATATTCAGTATTTTCTTGGTAGAATCGAATATGTAGTTTGTTTCTCTCTTGTTTTAATCAGGATCAAGATATGGTCCATGCATACTATCTTTTAATATATTGATTCTCTATAATGTATTTATTAACTTTAAAAAGATCTAGCTTTTTTGCTCTATAAAATCTCCGGCAGTCTGAAACTTTCTGAATGCATACCCTTAGTGTTGTTTACATATTCTTCATCTGTATTATATTTAGTTTTAGAGGTTTTTTTCAGATTCATATTCAATTTTTTTTTGGCAAAAAATGGAAATGGCAATCCACTCCAGTATTATTATTTGGAAAATCCCATGGACAGAGGAGCCTGGTAGGCTGCAGTCCATCGGGTCGCAAAGAGTCAGACACGACTGAGCGACTTCACTTTCACTATAGATGGTCTTAAGTATTTCTAGGCACTCTATTTTTGGAAGCACAATATTTGTTAATTATATATGCCACTATTGCCTTAGTGCTAGTTTCACCCATTAGATTAAAATTCAACATGTGCATGAGATAGTTCTGTATTGTTTGCCATTGTAACCCTTATGACTGTCATAGTGTCAGACAAAAATCATATTTTCAGTACATATTTAATTAAATTGATAATTGTGTATCTTATAGCTTGCATTGTTGTATATTTAAGATTCCAAACTACTCTTGGTGTGCTGCCTTAAAAGGCCTGTGCTCATCCCTTCCTTAGCTAGGTGTGAATTGCACAATCCGTGGCATATATCTCCTTCCAAACCTCTGCACGAAGAGAGGCCAAACTCTAGCATGGCTTCTGGCAGCATAAAGCTATGCCCCGAGGGTGACCCTAGTCCCCCCCCATTAAAACACCTGCCTGAGAAAGCTCAAGACAGCCAGTGGAATTTACTGTTCTTTCTAGGCAACACCTGACAGAAGGCCCTTGATCTCCTTTTCTTAGAACATTTACTAAAAACAACTTAAAATTACAAATACTACTTCCACTTCTAGGAGATGTACATGTATCTCCTCCATCTCTGGAGTATCTTTCTCAAGGACCTGAAAGTCATTCCTTTGAAATATAATCATCAGGAAGGATAGCACCTCTGTTTCCAGTCACTATAGGAGGACAGGATCCTAGCTTCGATAATTGCCAGCTAGCAGAATCGCATTTACACTGAGCAACTCTTTGTCATCCTCACTTCACTGACTCAAGTCCCCGGTCACTGCCACCCCATCCCTCACTCTCTGTTTAAAAGGCCCAGTCACCCCTGCACAAATTTAATGGAGCCTGGCTCTTTCCCCTACTCTCAGTTACTGAATAAAGTCTGTTTCACCACTTTAACTAATGTCTGACTGCGTTTATCTTTGACATAAGCTAAAATTATGTCACAATCTATGCTGATGAACTTCTGATATAAGTCATTATAATTCACCCACCGCTTCATGTGTCACAGAGACCTGTGAGTCAATAAGGCCTCTTAAAGGTTACCAACCCCTGCACTTGGGTCTTCTCAAAGCTGATTGTGGGGATATACTGAGTGTGCTTCTTAGCTATAGCTTTCTCTATCCATTCAAACTATATCAAAAGTCTTTTTATTTTTCAACTCTGCTTGATGTTAAGCTGAGTAAATATAAGCAGACTGTGTTCCCTTAGAGAAAAGTTTATGACGTGAGAGCCATATTTAGTTAAGCAAGCTCAGTTAAATCTAATGGTGTTTTCCCCCGTTATTCAGCACACATGGATCACTTCCATAAATACAGATTTAAGTAAATTTTCTGTATCTTTACTCCTTTTACTTTATTTTCTGTTATTTGAGCCACACACTGTCAACGTACACAGATCTAATTCTTTCCTAACCTCCAACTGGAAATAGCTTATACTTTTGCCTTCATTTTCTCAGCTTGCAATAAAAGGTTCAGATAGAAAAACAGGCCTAATACTATACAATTGTAGGGCAATTCCACATTAAGTTGATAAATCATTCAGGCAGAACTCATTTATCAAAAATACATTTACTTAAATCACAAATGCTTTGTGTGCAGAGGTACTAGATTGGTTATCCAGGGCTTACTAAATAATTTATTGAACTGAGATTTGTTTGAATGTAGCAAAAAACAGCGCATAGTAAAATAAAATCAAAGTCCCTGTTTCTGGGAACAGTACACTGGAGGAAACATGATTGTAGCTTATTATCATATCATGTTTAGCTCAACAGTTAAATATTTCTTTGTGTATATTTCAAAATAGATATTATAAACATTTTAAACCATATCTTATTAAAACTCTTGATTTAAAAGTTGTTGGTTTTATCTACTACTGTTCACACCCCCTTCCTAGGTCTTATATCTACTGATAAATAGAAAGGAACAATCCCATATGATGGAAATGGAACTTTTGTTTTTGAGCTGAGTTCCTAACTGAATTCCAGTACCTAAGATAGCTCTACTTTTCCTCTTCATTCATTCAAAATGCTCTAATATTCTAAGGAAAAACAATTTCTGTAATTCATGAATCAGAGTCTTTATTAATATTTAAGAGATAAAATATGTCCTGACTCGAAGTAATGGATAGTAATAGGGATAATTCTGAATTTGAAACTGTGGACTGGTTCTTTCTTCTATCCCCTGAAGATGATATCCCAAAAAGTGAGGTGAACATTTTTCAGAACAGTGGTTAGAACAATAGGCCCCAGAGCTGAGCGGCTCTGCCCAATGTGCTAAATTCCTAGCTGGGTAAAGCTGAATTTGGAAATGTTATGCCTATCTTTTACCATCTTAAAATAGAGATTATATATAATCTCTCTATACTGCCCAATATGAGGCTTTCCAGGTGGCGCTAGTGGTGAAGAACCCACTTGCCAATGCAGGAGATGTAAAAGATGCTGGTTCTATTCCTGGGTTGGGTAGATCCCCTGGAGAAGGATACGGCAATCCCCTCCAGTCTTCTTGCCTGGGAAATCCCATGAAAAGAGGAACCTGTCAGGCTTCTGTCTGTGGGCCGCAAAGAGTCAGACACAACTGAGCACAAATGTATTCCTGTATATACAGCCCAATAATGAATCAAACTGATTCCTGATGCAAAAACTGACACTTGATTTGAAAAGACCCTGATGCTGGGAAAGATTGAAGGTAGGAGAAGGGGATGACAAAGGATGAGATGGTTGGATGGCATCAATGATTCAATGGACATGAGTTTGAGTAAACTCCAGGAGTAGGTGATGGACAGGGAAGCCTGGCGTGCTGAGTCCATGGGGTCGCAAAGAGTTGGACACGACTGAGGGACTTAACTGAACTGAATGACTCTAACTTGCTAGACAGGTATTAGGCAAGACTGGCTGATGTTGTTGTATTAGCTTAAAACATATAATGAAAACAAATGTTGTTTCAGCTTATATCAGCCATAAGAATGATCCCTGAAGATTTCCTAGTACTGACAATATGATTAGACAAGGACCCTGGCTGCTGCCCCTGAAATCCATCCCTCTATGCTGAGGCTACATTGACAGAACACAGTAGATACACTTAGAAGATTCAGTTTTGTGAGACACAGGACCCTCTGACTGATGACAGTTGGCTCAAAAATTCACAGATGGCCTTGGGCATTCCTAGAACTCTCCAAAACACTTCCACACAAACTTCTCTTGCCTTCATTCTGGGATAGGTTTACAACTCCAGGGTTACCTGGTTTCCTCCACGTTTCCCATTTTTTTTCCTTTTAAAATCCTGGTATGCCTATTCTCGTCTTAGAGTTTGCCATATGGCAGAGTAACAAGCAGGCCGTACTTTCTATTCTCTTGGTGCAGGAATTATTGGACATCCCACCTTCAGGTGATACCCTGCCTACTTTCCTCCCCAGAGCAGAATAATTTCCAGCATTTTCAAAGCACACAAAACCATGGGCTCTGGGATGAATCTTGGTGCCATAAATCTGATATTAGTCTTGTTTGTTGTGTGGTAGATGCATGCATTAGAGCTAAGCCCACATGTAGTGATTAAGATGCTGTTTCCCTGATGGCTCAGTGATAAAGAATCTACCTGTCAATGCAGGAGATGTGGGTTCAGCCCCTGGGTTGGGAAGATACCCTGGAGAAGGAAGTACAATTCATCCATTATTCTTGCCTGGAAAAACCCACGGACACAGGAGACTGTTGGGCTAAAGACCATGGGTTTGCAAAAGACTTGGACATGATTTAGAGACTAAACAAAAGGACAAAGTGATTAAGACAACACAGAATTTTGAAATATCTTCATGTTATCAATAAGACTTTGCAGATAGAATCAGAGGGAGAAACTGAGGAAGCTGGCATCTATAAAACAGCTATTGATATTAAAACCAACAGTATCAATATACCTATATCTTTTACTTTTTCTCTTTTTATATCCGGTCTCGATCGTAAACTGTGGAAAATTTTTAAAGACAGGAATATCAGACCATGTGACCTGCCTCCTGAGAAATCAGTATACAGGTCAAGAAGCAACAGGACATGGAACAACAGACTGGTTCCAAATCAAGAAAGGAGTACGTCAAGGCTGTATTTTGTCACCCTGCTTATTTAACTTATATGCAGAGTACATCATGAGAAACACTGGGCTGGATGAGGCACAAGCTGGAATCAAGACTGCCGGGAGAAATATCAATAACCTCAGATATGCAGACGACACCACCATTATGGCAGAAAGCGAAGATGAACTAAAGAGCCTCTTGATGAAAAGAGGAGAGTTGAAAAAGTTGGCGTAAAAGTCAACATTCAGAAAACGAGGATCATGGCATCTGGTCCCATCACTTCATGGGAAATAGATGGGGAAACAGTGGAAACAGTGAGAGACTTTATTTTGGGGGGCTCCAAAATCACTGCAGATGGTGACTGCAGCCATGAAATTAGAAGACACTTGCTCCATGGAAGAAAAGCTATGACCAACCTAGACAGCATGTTAAAAAGCAGAGACATTACTTTGTCAGCAAAGGTTCATCCAGTCAAAGCTATGTTTTTCCAGTAGTCATGTATGGATGTGAGAGTTGGACTATAAAGAAAGCTGACTGCCAAAGAATTGATGCTTTTGAACTGTGATGTTGGAGAAGACTCGAGAGTCCCTTGGTTGCAAGGAGATCCAACCAGTCCATCCTAAAGGAAATCAGTCCTGAATATTCATTGGAAGGACTGGTGCTGAAGCTGAATTCCAATTTTTGCTCCATGATTCAATGAACTGACTTATTGGAAAAGACCCCGATGCTGTGTAAGATTGAAGGCAGGAGGAGAAGCTGATGACAGAGGGTGAGATGGTTGGATGGCATCACAGACTCAATGGACATGAGTTTGAATAAACTCTGGGAGCAGGTGATGGACAGGGAAGCCTGGCATGCAGCAGTCCATGGGGCCACAAAGAGTTGGACCCGACTGAGCGACTGAACTGAACTCAATTGAGACTCTCCCTAGCAATGAGCTAAAATGTTATCACCATTTAATTTTGATTTTTTTATTGGAATATATTTGCTTTATAATGTGTTAGTTTCTGCTCTACAACACTGTCAATCAGCCATATATATATATATATACACACACACACACACACACACATATATTCCCATCCCTCTTGGGCCTCACTGCCCACTCCCCAGCCCCCAATTCCACACTTCTAGGTCATCACAAAGCACTGAGCTGAGCTCCCTGTGCTGTACAGCAGCTTCCTGCTAGCTGTTTATTCTATACATGGTAGTGTATATATATCAATGCTAGTCTCTCAATTTGTTCCCCCTTCCTCCCCTCTGTGTCCAAAAGTCTGTTCTCTACATCTGTGCTAATTTTGTTTTTAATAAAGCTTTCAACATTCAAAGGAAAATGTAGCAGGTTTGTATTATGTTTCTTTACCTGATTTGCCTCTTGTTTGTAAATAAACTGTGTATAACTTGGGAGAAGGCAATGGCAACCCACTCCAGTACCCTTGCCTGGAAAATCCCATGGACGGAGGAGCCTGGTAGGCTGCAGTCCATGGGGTCGCTAAGAGTCAGACACGACTGAGTGACTTCCCTTTCACTTTTCACTATCCTGCATTGGAGAAGGAAATGGCAACCCACTCCAGTGTCCTTGCCTGGAGAATCCCAGGGACGGGGGAGCCTGGTGGGCTGCCATCTATGGGGTCGCACAGAGTCAGACACTACTGAAGTGACTTAGCCGCAGCAGCAGCAGTGTATAATTTGATAGCAAATTTTTTATCATAACAAGATCAGTTACATTTTATTATATTACCACAATGTTAAAAACAACCCATCTATTGTCTAAATAATTCTAGGTAAGAGGCCATGGGATTCACTTGCTGTGTTACTATTTCTCTCTCTCTCTCTTGTCTACATCAATACTCCTTGTTTCTATTATAGACTGCAGGCGTCCTCTCTTCTGGTTAGTTTTTTGGAGACATCATCTCAGATCAGGAATCCATGGTGACAGTTAAAGGGTTCTCATATTTTCTGTAGGAGGCCTAGGGTGAAACAGGATCTGATGTGCTGACCTCAGAGCCAATGAGGCTTTTAAGTAGAGTTAACCTCTACCTTCCCAGGGAAGCCAGTGGAATCTCCCTCTAAGCATCTATCATAAAATCAAGAATAACAAACCACTTGAAAATTAAAGGACAAGGAAGATGCTTTCAAAAATAATAATAGTTTGACCGGAAGAATGTATTAACAAACGTTCCTATGAATACACTTATTATATTCGTTACAGTATATTGATGAACATATTATATTTATGAAAGCCACTGAAGAGTTTTCTCTCAGCTTCTGAGAACTACTATTTCTCCTCATCAACTGTTGTTTTATTATGTTGTAAACACTATAACTTTTGTAATCAATCATATTTTACTCTCCATTTTGTCTTTTTAGCAACTCTAAGACCTACAAAACACACAGAGATTTTGAATACCAACCAATCATATCTTGAACTTTGGCTTATTATTGTTTTAAATGTTTATGTCTTTTATTGATCCCCCAATTTCTTACTTATGATCATCATAAAGATATGCTCTAAGATCTAATCTTACTTAATTAGATGCAATCAATATGCTATTTTTATGCTATTGATTTTATTCTGTTGATGATTTGTTCTCTGTACTCTTTTTTGGAGCAAATCATTCGCTTTCTATTAATTTTTCCTCTTTACTGGTATTCACTGTCCTCAGTGGTTGCTAATTCTTGGTTCTTTTGATCACTTTCAGGGAAATCTCCTTTTGCATGATTTCCTCAGTTCCTTTTCGTATTTCTTTTGTTATTATGTGCCTTTCACAATTCTTATTTTCTGGTCTAGAAATGAAAGTTATTTTTCAGCATTTTTAGTTTTTTTTCTTTTTTTCTGAAATACTATGTAAGTTTTGGAGAGATGAATGAGACTCTTAGGTTTAGATTTAGCTTCTCACCTTGATTCAATCTCCTTTACTCACTGATTTCATGACTCATTCAAGGGGAGGGAGTCTAACATTTGGAAGTCTATGATCACATCTAAGGGCAATGAAAGAAGCAAAGATAAAGAATCTCAGTAAGATCATCAAACCAATGGGTTGACCTCTGGACATGCAAAACTTTTAAAAGAAAACTTGGGAAACAGCAGCAGGGGCCGCAGGTGCAATTGGTACTCAACATGAGGTTACTTCCTAGAAATAGATTTGGTTAGTTGCATATGACTTTTAGGGGTCAGTATAATATCTCACTTGAATGGTTTGCCCAGCTGTTTTAAGGATGATACCAGTCAATAGCTACTGAGATCTGCTTGTCACTCTGAGAGGTTTCTTCTCCTCCCAGATGTTATATCAGTTACTTTCAACAGATATGCTTTCTATGCTGGTTTGAAGTGTAGACTCTCCTAGAGGGCAGGCAGGCACTTAGAGACTGGATCCTAGAAAGGGCATAGTGATGATTTTTGCCTTTTCTATGCTAGTGAGGGAATGAAGGGTGTTTGACATTACTAGAAATTAACTGAGATCTGGCCACTAAAGGATTTTTTTTGTTTGTTTTTAGTATGTAAATGGAAGACAGTTTAAAGAGGCCAAGGATTTTCAGAGTGTTCAGGCTGTAAAAATGAAGCTTTTCCTAAGCATAAAATAATGTTTCATACATGGAATATTTCATAAAAATATCTGTGTGAAACCCAAAGCTCAGTTTATAGTGACTTCTCAACCATTTTACTTATTTTTCTTTTAAAAGTAATGTTCTGTTTCTTGCTTTGAACATTCAAGCCACTCACTTTTTCCTCTCCCTGATAATTGGGATTTTGTGAGGCAAGGCAAGTACTTAAGCTCAGACACATATTTATAATGAGGCAATTGCAATTTTGTATGAGATAAAGTAAAAGCATCACGCTTTCCGTTAAGAATGTTTAGAGGAAGATAAAATTATTCCTTTCAAATGACTCTTTGGCTTTGATCCAAGTCAGGAGTAGTTAAAGTAGAATAAATTTGCAGTTAAGTTCTTCATCATTGAAATAATTAACTTAATCTTGATAGAGTCCTTTATAACATTTAAAACTTCAATACATGTAAGAAATCGATTATTTTATGAGAAGTAGAAATGAAAGAGTTTAAGAAAATCTCTTGGTAGAAATGAAATTAGGAGAGCACCCTTTAAGTCTTCTGAAATCTGAATTATGTCAATTTTCTGACACAAATAAGACAGACAAATAAGTGTATTATTTGTTTCTTTTTTAGATCTGACAGAATGCCATTTCTTTTCACTTTTGATTTTTAAAAATATTCATGAAACTTCATTTCTGTTCCTTTGAATTGACAAAGATTAAGGCATTAAAGGAAAAGTATCTTAAAAAATCTATCAGTGAACCATGCATAAAACAGGTAGCTAGTGGGAAGCTGCTGTATCGCACAGGGGGCTCAGTTTTGTCTTCTGTAATGATCTAGAGGAGTTGGGTGGCAGGGGGTTGGGAGGGAGGCTCAAGAGGGATATATGTAGAGATATAGCTGATCTACCTGCCAAAGCAGGAGATGCAATTTCAGTTTCTGGGGTGCGAAGATCCCCTAGAAAAGGAGATGAAACCCACTCCAGTATTTTTGCCTGGAAGATCCCATGGACAGAGGAGCCTGGTGGGCTACAGTCCCTAGGGTCGCAAAGAGCTGGACAAGACTGAACACACATGCATAATTGATTCACTTTGTTTTTACAGCAGAAACCAATACAACATTATAGAGCAATTATACCACAATTAAAAAAAAAAAACCAAAACTTTCTCAACAGCTTTTTACTGGCTCTTCTAGCATAAAGTATCTTTGAAGGAATGAAAGAAAGACAATTTTTTTAAAAGCATAGTTTAAATAAATTTTCACACGCCTTTATCTTCATTATTTCTTATTTGACATGAGGTATTATTAAGAATCTGCCTGCAATGGAGGAGACCCCAGTTCGATTCCTGGGTTGGGAAGTTCCCCTGAAGAAAGGATAGGCTACCCACTCCAGTATTCTTGGGCTTCCCTGGTAGCTCAGACAGTAAAGACTCCACCAGCAATGCAGGAGACCTGGGTTCCATCCCTGGCTTGGGAAGATCCCCTGGCAGGGAGGGCATGGCAACCCACTCCAGTATTCTTACCTGGAAAATCCCCATGGACAGAGGAGCCTGGCAGGCTACAGTCCATGGGGCTGCAAACAGCTGGACATGACTGAGCGACTAAGCACAGCACAGCACACATGACTGAAAAATATTCCTGTCTGGAGAATCCCATGGACAGAAAAGCCTGGCAGGCTACAGTCTCAAAGAGTCTGATATGACTGACGCGACTTAGCACAACAACACAGATGGTTAAAAATGGGTGTGGCTACAGAGTAACTTTCTGGTGCCTTCCAGTTGATCCCTTCATGATAATCTGTCTGATTTCTGCTTCTCACTATCAAGGGAAGCCAATTATTTTCCCCCAAGTGAACTCATGCCTCCAGTGAGTATTTGGCAGTGGTGAAATGGGATGAGCTTACTTGACCAAGATGTCATGTCATGATCATGCCCAGCCCTCCTAGATCAAGGGAGCAGACAGTCTTATGTCAGACAGTGCCCAGAGCTCAGCAGGCTCTCCCATTTCTCATCAAAGAACTTCCTGTTCTTTGTGTTCTAGTGGAACCACTGAGAAGAGAAAGACATCATCATTTAGCACTGCCAAAGATTCAAAAGTCACCTCCTTAATCCATCTTTTATAGACTGCTCTTGATGAGTATTAGCTTTTTCTTTCTTTCAACTGGCTCATATTGGAGGTACAAATGTGTGATAATGTTTATTAAGTATCACATGATAGTTAAATAACTATTTTCAAATTTCAATTTGATACATATTAGTTAAATGCCTGGAGAATTTATCTACCTAAGCCTCATTTTCTCACCTATAAAAATGGATAATGATGTCTGCCTAATAGAGGTCGTTGACATAGATTAGTTAATGTCAAGGAAGTATCTTCTTTTGTCTTGGATTAGTTTGCCCTTAATACAAGGGTTGATGTAAATTGCATTCTCTGTGTACATAAGCTTTGGGTCATGCACTTAGTCGTATCACTGATTATACTTTATTGGGTACATATTTAGAAAGAAAAGAAATGCTCAGAGTAGGATAAAGGTGACATCACTGGTTTGTTGACGCCTTTGGTCTAAGACACCTAATCCTATTAATATAAATAAGAGAGAACACTTGCATGAAACTCATGGAGGTGTCACTGTCTCCCCTTATTGCAACTAAATACGTTGATAAGGGTTGTCCACCACTTACTTTTCATATTAAAATAATCTAAATTACATTATGGGCTTCCCTTGTGGCTCAGGTGGTAAAGAATCCACCTGCAATGCGGGAGACCTGGGTTTGATCCTGGGGTAGGGAAGATCCACTGGAGAAGGGAAAGGCTACCCACTCCAGTATTCTGGCCTGGAGAACTCCATGGACTACAGTCCATGGGGTCACAAAGAGTCGGACATGACTGAGCGACTTATAATTTGTAAAGACTCTATCGAACATTTGTTGTTATTTTCTCTATTTTAAAGAGAAGGAAACTCAGGTTCATTGGCCTACGCTGCTGCTAAGTCACTTCAGTCGTGTCTGACTCTGTGCGACCCCGGAGATGGCAGCCCACCAGGCTCCCCTGTCCCTGGGATTCTCCAGGCAAGAACACTGGAGTGGGTTGCTATTTCCTTCTCTAATGCATGAAAGTGAAAAGTGAAAGTGAAGTTGCTCAGTCATGTCCGACTCTTAGCAAACCCATGGACTGAAACCTACCAGGCTCCTCCATCCATGGGATTTTCCAGGCAAGAGTACCGGAGTGGGGTGCCACTGCCTTCTGCTATAGTCACTCAGCTAATTCTAAACTGATTCTAAAGTTCTTGTTCTTAACCACTATATTTCCCAAATATTTCTAGAGAAGATCTAACATTCTAAAGACTCCAGCAATATTGAATCCAAACAAATTATTTTGTTCTCACCTTCTGGATTAATCCTAGCTCTGTAGATACTGAGTAATGGGGACGTTATTACTAGGCCACATACTGGGGCTCCCTAATTAACTTGACCTCTGCTAATGGTATAAGGGAGGCATCATCCTTCCTACCCTGAGTTCAGCCTAAGAAAATATATTGGGGAAAGTATTGGAAACTGTATTAGATGTATTCAGATTATTCTTTGACTTTGGGATGCTATTTGCAGCATAAAACGGGAGGGGACATTTCATTGCTAGAAACTGATATGAGAATAAGAAGGAGAATTGATGGTACTTGAGGCTTTATTTTTTAAATTTTATTCTTATTTTTTAGTATTCATTTTGGACAGTAATTCTCAAATGAAGAGATAGCTTTGTACTTAATGAGACCCAGAAGAAAGAGAGAATCCATAAAAATTCTGGCTTAGTTTCCCATTCTCTACCATATCTAGCTAACCAAAGTATGTGGAAGATAAATAAATGTCAACTACCACCACTATCTCTATAATTAACCATTATAAACATGCATTCCAGCACAAGGACAACATCTACTAACCCTAATATGACAGATCTCAGAAAGTTTTTTGTTTTTTTAACAATTTTTAAATTCAAGTATAGTTTATTTGTAATGTGTTAGTTTCATGCGTAAGCAAAGTGATTCAGTTTTATATGTATGTGTGTGTGTGTGTCATGTGTGTGTATATATATATATATATTCTTTTTCATATTCTTCTCTATTATAGATTATAACAAGACATTTTTGAATGTAGTTCCATTTGCTATATAATAGGTCCTTGCTGTTTATTTTACATATATTAGTGTGTATATGTTAATCCCAAACTCCTAATTTATTTCACCCCCAACCCCAACTTTTTCTTTTTCTTTTTTCCCAAAGAAAGGCAATGTCAAAGAATGCTTAAACTACTGCACAATTGCACTCATCTCACATGCTAGCAAAGTAATGCTCAAAATTCTCCAAGTCAGGCTTCAGTAATACGTGAACTGTAAACTTCCAGATGTTCAAGCTGGTTTTAGAAAAGGCAGAGGAACCAGAGATCAAATTGCCAACATCCACTGGATCATCAAAAAATCAAGGGAGTTCTAGAAAAACATCAATTTCTGCTTTATTGACGATGTCAAAGCCTTTGACTGTGTGGATCACAATAAACTGTGGAAAATTCTGAAAGAGATGGGAATACCAGACCACCTGACCTACATCCTGAGAAATCTGTATGCAGGTCAGGAAGCAACAGTTAGCATTGGACATGAAATAACAGACTGGTTTCAAATAGGAAAAGGAGTACATCAAGGCTGTACATTGTCACCCTGCTTATTTAAGTTATATGTAGAGTGCATCAGGAGAAGCAATGGCAACCCACTCCAGTATTCTTGCCTGGAAAATCCCATGAACGGAGGAGACTGGTAGGCTGGAGTCCATGGAGTCACTAGGAGTCAGACACAACTGAGCAACTTCACTTTCACTTTTCACTTCCATGCGTTGGAGAAGGAAATGGCAACCCACTCCAGTGTTCTTGCCTGGAGAATCCCAGGGATGGGGAAGCCTGGTGGGTTGCTGTCTCTGGGGTCGCACAGAGTTGGACACGATTGAAGTGACTTAGCAGCATCAGCAGAGTGCATCATGAGAAACACTGGGCTGGAAGAAGCACAAGCTGGAATCAAGATTGCCAAGAGAAATATCAACAACCTCAGATATGCAGATGACACCACCCTTATGGCAGAAAGTGAAGAAGAACTAAAGGACCTCTTGATGAAAGGAAAAGAGGAGAGTGAAAAAGTTGGCTTAAAGCTCAACATTCAGAAAACTAAGATCATGGCATCCAGTCCCATCACTTCATGGGAAATAGATGGGGAAACAGTGGAAAGAGTGAGACACTTTATTTTTTTGGGCTCCAAAATCACTGCAGATGGTGATTGCAGCCATGAAATTAAAAGACGCTTACTCCTTGGAAGAAAAGTTATGACCAACCTAGATCGCATATTCAAAAGCAGAGACATTACTTTGCCAACAAAGGTCCATCTAGTCAAGGCTATGTTTTCTCCAGTAGTCATGTATGGATGTGAGAGTTAGACTATAAAGAAAGCTGGGTGCCAAAGAATTGATAGTTTCTGAACTGTGGTGTTGGAGAAGATTCTTGAGAGTCCCTTGGACTGCAAGGAGATCCAACTAGTCCATCCTAAAGAAGATCAGTCCTGAGTGTTCATTGGAAGGACTGATGTTGAAGCTGAAATTCCAATACTTTGACCATCTGAAGTGAAGATCTGACTCATTTGAAAAGACCCTGCTGTTGGGAAAGACTGAAGGCAGTAGGAGAAGGGGACAACAGAGGAAGAGATGGTTGGATGGAATCACTGACTCAGTGGACATGAGTTTGAGTATATTCCCAGAGTTGGTAATGGACAGGAGGCCTGGTGTGCTGCAGTCCATGGCGTCGCCAAGAGTTGGACCTGACTGAGTGACTGAACTGAGCTGAAGGACCCCAACTAACCCCTTTGGTAACTCCTTTGGTTTTCTATGTCTGTGTCTATTTCTGTTTTGTAAACAAGTTCATTTGTATCATATTGTTTAATTCTGCACATAAGTCATACCATATGACATTTGTCTTTTTCCCTCTACTTACTTCACTTAATATGGTAATCTCTAGGTCCATCCATTTTGCTGCAAATGGCATTATTTCATTCCTTTTATGGCTGAGTAATAGTCCATTTTCCACGTGGCTCAGTCGTAAAGAATCTGCCTGTCAATGCAGGAAATGCAGGTATGGTCCCTGAGTTAAGTAGGGAATGACAAGCAACTACAGTATTCTTGCCCAGAAAACTCTAAGGAAGAGTAACAGAGAAGCCTACTGGACTACAATCCATGGGGTCACAAAGAATCAGCAGGCCTGAGGACACATTCATATATTAGTGGTGACTCATCAGCTGTCTATCAGTGAGTGGACAGTGAAGTTGCTTCCGTGTCTAGGGCATTGTAAACAGTGCTGCTATGAACACTGAGGTGCATGTATCTTTCTGGATTCGAGTTTTTTTCTCTGTAGATATGCTCAGGAATGAGATTGCTGGATCATATGGTAGCTCTATTTTTAGTTTTTGAGGAACCTGCATACTATTCTCCAGAGTCACTGTACCAATTTATATTCCCACCAACTATGGAGGAGAGTCCCCTCTCTCCACACTCTCTCTAGCATTTAACATTTGTAAACTTTTTAATGATGGCCATCTGAGTGGTGTGAGGTGATACCTCATTGTAGTTTTGATTCATTTTCTAATAGTAAGAGATGTTGAACCTCTCTTCTTGTGCCTATTGGCTATCTCTGCGTCTCTGGAGAAATATCTAGGTCTTCTTCCCATTTTTTTATTGTTTCTTTTTAATATTAAGCTGTATGCACTATTTATATATTTTGGAAACTAATCTCTCTGTAGAATCATTTGCAAATATTTTCTCCCAGTTGTAGGTTTTCTAGGTTGTCTTTTCATTTTATTTGCATTTCCTTTGCTGTGCAAAAGATTTTGAGTTTAATTAGTTCCCATTTGTTGATTTTTGTTTTTATTTCCATTACTCTAGAAGACAGATCCAATAAAATATTGCAGCAATTTATGTCAAAGAGTATTCTGCTTGTGTTTTCCTTTAGGAGTTTTATAGTATATGGTCTTACATTTATATCCCTTTTGAGTTTATTTTTGTATATGTATTGGAAAATATTCGAATTGATATCAGAGTTTTTAAAAGGGCCCAGATTAAATGGAAACATCAAAATTGCCTAGCTATAGCTTAGAACTTCAATATGTATAGTCGGAGATACTGTACCATTTCTTACAATGTGGTTTGAAGACCAAATAATACCTCAGGGAATAAGTTGGAAACTAATTTTTCTATAAATTCTTCACCATGAAATTCTGATTCTAATTAAGTTAGTCTGAGTTGGGCCTGAGTAATTATATTTTAAAAATAAGTCCAATAGGTGTTTCTGTAGTATTTTATGCTTGAGGTAGGATTTTGTGAGCCTCGTATTATTCTTTCTGAAGTTAAAGATTCTTCTAAAGAAAACTGGAATTATTCCCCCAGTGTAATTATTATATCTTCCCATCTTTCAGGCCTAGTTTTGACTCCTCTAGAGACAGAGCCAAGGCCAAGGTGCACATCTCTTGTGTATCAGGGTAGGGTGGAGAGAGTCCAGAAATGAAAATCAAGCAGACATGACTGGATTCTGCATCTCCAATGTACTATTTTTTGTGACTTTAGCAAGTCACTTTACCCTCTAGGCCTGAGTTTCTTTGACTATAAAATGGGAATAATAACAAATATTTCCCGGGACAGCTGACTGAATTCAAGATACATTTGTGAAAAGTGGGTGCTCAATGAATGCTGTTTATCTTCCCCCTTTCCACACCATTTTTGGGTTGAGTCTCTGGTCATCCAGTCTAACAGAAGTGATCCTCTTCTTTACCTAATGATATACTGTCTTGTTAAAGGTACTGTGATATTTTAAAAACAATTGCTCACTGTAAATTTAGTTCTGAGCATCTAAAGTAGCTGAGATGTAATGCCCAGCTTACCTTCTCAGCCAGTTGCAGACATAGTCCAGGCAATGGCACTTTGAGAGCTAGGGCCTGGTAATAGATCTTAGCCAGCGTCAAATTTAGCATGAGAATTAGTTCTACCTCTTTCTCCTAGGAGTCACCTATTGTACCCTGGAGGTCATTTGTGCCCCAAGAAAGAAATCCAAGAGGAATATGAAAATACTGATAATGAGGAAGATAATTATGATTCCAATAGATCTATTTTGATCAGGACATTTTTTGAAACAATGAGAAGAGTTTTTCTTACATAAAGCAAAATGATTCCCAGAAGTCTTAGTTAATTTCAAAGAATTTTCATCTACATGATAAGTGCCCATCAAATGAAATTAACATTACTTGAAATATCAGATGTTATACTCTTTCTCTCTCTTTCTCTTGAATCTCTGCAAGTGAGCTGTTTACCTTTTAAAGATCATCATATATTCATACTTATGCTTATTCTTATGTATTTGTTTTTCTTTTCCTATGTAGTATATTTGAAGAGCAGCTGACTATAACTGGGGCTTCCCAGGTGGCTCAGTGGTAAAGAATCCACCTACCAATGCAAGAGATGCAGGTTTGATCCCTGGGTCTGGAAGATCCCCTGGAGAAGGAAATGACAACCCACTCCAGTATTCTTACCTGGAAAATCCCATGGTCAGCCTGGTTGACTAGAGTCCACGGGGTCACAAAGAGTTGGACAGGACTGAGCACACACACATGCCTACAATAGCTTACTCACCATGTTTCTAACCTTAGGCTAGAGGAACAAGCAGAATCACATCAATTTTCTCTGAACTTAAAAGACAGAACAGTTCAGGGACTGGTGAGGCCAATGTGAAATTTTGTGGTAGAAAGAAAATGGAAAGGGACTTCTGTTCTGTGCTCTACAGCTCTGACTTCATTTCCTGAGTTCAGTTCAGGAAGGAAAAATTCACAGCATTACACACAACACTGATGCCCAAGGTAGGCCAGAAATCCCAAGCAAGGGTGCTGCATATTCATGAATGTAAATGAGGCCTCACTGCTTTAGCACTTGGCTCTGAGATTGCATATCTGGGTATTAACAGTGATTCCTGCAAGTTTCTATGAATATAAACCAGGAGGGAAATGTCAATTAGGCAGTGAGTGCATGTAGAAAGTTATTCTAGCCCATTTGAAAAACATAAACTTTTGGTAAGAAGATACCCCATCCTTCCATTTAATTTTTTTGTGATCTGGGGGCAGTCAGGGTCTCATTGTTAAAGAAAACTGGGGACCTCTGGGCCATGGAGTCCTGCAGAGTCACTAGCAGCCCTGTACCGCAAGTGCCATGAGAGCAGGGGCCTTGGCAATTACTGCTGTGTCCCCAGTTGTTAGCACAGTACATGGCTCCCTGTACTGATTTTCTACCTACTTACTACTGCATAAACGTAGGGGCTGAAGACAACATTTATCATGTCACATTTTCTGTGGATCAAGATCTGGTGTGGTTTGCTGAGTTCTGTATCTATGGTTTTTTTAATGAAGCTACTGTAGGGTCAAGGCCTGACTGGGAAGGCTTCTTGTCTTAGTTCATGCAAATGACTGCTGGAAGGATTCAGTTTCACAGGAGGTATTAGCCATGGTATTTGTGGACCTCTGTATAGAAATTTCACAAGGTGGCAATGTGCTTCATCAGAATGAGGAAGCAAGAGGAAATGGGGAGTGTGATAGCAAGAGACAGAGCTGGTATGATGAAAGCCATAGTTATCTGGATGATTTGCAATTATATATTTTGTCTACAGTTGTCCAAATTCATCAAAGTGAAAACTCAAGGTCAATATTTTAAAAGGCTTATATGAGAAATAGCTGGAATATCTTCAGAAATATTCTGTAAATATAAAACTTCTGCTGCTGCTGCTAAGTCGCTTCAGTCGTGTCCAACTCTGTGCGACCCCATAGATGGCAGCCCACCAAGTTCCTCCGTCCCTGGGATTCTCCAGACAAGAACACTGGAGTAGGTTGCCATTTCCTTCTCCAATGTGTGAAAGTGAAAAGTGAAAGTCAAGTTGCTCAGTCATGTCTGATTCTTTGTCTGACTGCAGCCTACAAGGCTCCTCCGTCCATGGGATTTTCTAGGCAAGAGAACTGGAGTGGGTTGCTATTGCCTTCTCTGAAGTATAAAACTAAACTAAAATTTGTATTAAAATTTATTTAAAAATTTATTTTAGTTATACAATATTTAAAAAAACATTTATATTTTAACAGCAATAACTTAAAATGTGAGAGGGAGAAGCAGTAAAAATGAAGAGTTTATTAATTATATCAAATTTAAGTTGTCTGTATAAAATAGGGTGTTATAATTTCGAATTCTTTTATCCAAATCTCATGATAGCCACAGAGAAAATTCTATTGTAAGTACACAAAAAGATACATAAAAAAGTCAAAGCAAGAAAGACCCACCCCCAAGGGGAAACTATCTCTTTACCTTGCTGCTGCTGTTGCTGCTGCTAAGTTGCTTCAGTCGTGTCCGACTCTGTGTGACCCCATAGACGGCAGCCCACCAGGCTCCACCGTCCCTGGGATTCTCCAGGCAAGAACACTGGAGTGGGTTGCCATTTCCTTCTCCAAGGCATGAAAGTGAAAAGTGAAAGTGAAGTCGCTCAGTCGTGTCTGACTCTTCACGACCCCATGGACTACAGCCTACCAGGCTCCTCCGTCCATGGGATTTTCCAGGCAAGAGTACTGGAGTGGGGTGCCATTGCCTTCTCTTTACTTTACGGAATGACAAAAAGAACAATAAATTAAGCTCTAATTCTGTGGAAATAATAAAAATTAGAATAAAAGTAAAGGAAAGAGAATAGAAAAAAATAGAAAGATTAACCAAACTAAGAGTTGGTTCCTTCAAAAATTGGCAAACCCTTAAGTAGACTAATAAGGAAAAAAGAGAAAGGACCCAAATCAACAGTTATTACTGAGAAAATACATTGCAATGAATATCAAAGAAATTAAAAGATTGTGAGACTATTATAAATAGCAATATGTGAATAAACTGAACAACATAGATGAAATGGAAAAATTCTCAGGAAGATACAACTAAGACTGAATCAGGAAGAAATAGAAAATCTGAATTGACCAATTACTAGTAAGGAGATTGATTGGTAATTTAAAATTTCACAGTGAAGAAAAGTCCAGATGATTTCACTGATTAATTTTATCAAAGTTGGAAAGAACTAACACCAGTCCTTCTCAACTCTTCTAAAAATTGAAGAGGAGGAAACATTTCCAGTTCATTTCATGAGGCCAGCATTACTCTGATACTAAAACCTTCATTTTATTAGGCAAGGAATACCCTGATTCTGAAATTGACACCACTAGAAAAGCACAGGCCAATATCCATGATTAATATAAATGCAAAAGTTCTCAACAAAATACTAATAAGTGGAATTATGGAGCACCAATACAATATTGTAAAGTAGTTAGCCTCCAATTAAAATAAATAAATTTAAATTAAAAAAAAAAAGGATCATTCACCATGGCCAAGTAAGATTTATACCTGGGATGCAAGGATGGTTCAATGTGCATGAATCAATTAATGTGATAATCAGGCAAGAAAAAGAAACAAAAGGCATCAGAATTGAAAAGGAGGAAGTATTATATTTTCTATTTGCAGATGACATGATTTTACATATAAAAAATCCTTAAGACTCAATTGAAAAACTGTTAGGTTTAATCAATGAATTCAGTAAATGAACAGGGTGAAAAACATATACAACTTATTAGCATTTCTATAAGCTAACAAATTTTCTGAAAAGTAAGTTGAAAGATTGATCTTATTTATAATAGCATCAAAAACACTAGAACAGAAATACATATAACTAATGTGGTAAAAGAAAACTATATTGTTGAAATAAGTATAAGAAATAAATAAATGGAACAGTATCTTGTGCTCATAGGTTAGAAGAGTTAATGTTACTAAAAAAGTCAGTACTACCACTATACTACTATCACTTTGTAGTATATAAATGCCAAATTATAATTCTGTGCACCTGTAAATATATATTATTCTGTATATATGTATATGTATATGTGTGTGTGTGCGCATGTATATGTGTGTGTGTGTGCATGTATATGTGTGTGTGTGCATGCATGTTCAGTTGTGTCTGACTCTTTGTGACCCTATGGACTATAGCCTGCCAGACTCCTCTGGCCATGGGATTTCCCAAGCAAGAATACTGGAATGGGTTGCCATTTCCTTCTTCAGGGGATTGTCTTCACCCAGGGATCAAATCCACATCTCCTGCATTTCAGGTGGACTCTGTACCACTGAGACACCAGGGAAGCTTGTGTGTGTGTGTGTGTGTGTGTGTGTGTGTGTGTGTGTGTGTGTATGATTATTCAGTTCAGTTCAGTTCAGTTGCTCAGTCATTTCCAACTCTTTGTGACCCCATGGACTAGAGCATGCCAGGCTTTCCTGTCCATCATTAACTCCTGGAGCTTACTCAAACTCATGTCCCATGAATCGGTGATACCATCCAACCATCTCACCCTGTCATCCTCCTCCCGCCTTCAATCTTTCCCAGCACCAGGGTCTTTTAAAATGAGTTAGTTCTTCACATAAGGTGGCCAAAGTATTGGAGTTTCAGCTTCACATCAGTCCTTCCAGTGAATATTCAGGACTGATTTCCTTTAGCATTGACTGGTTGGATCTCCTTGCAGTCCAAGGGACTCTCAAGAGTCTTTCCAACACCACAGTTCAAAAACAACAATTCTTCAGCGCTCAGCTTTCTTTATAGTCTAACTCTCATATCTATATGTGACTATTGGAAAAACCATAGCTTTGACTAGATGGACCTTTGTTGGCAAATAATGTAGATAGACAGAAAATACAAAGCTGAAGTAACTCAGTTTAGTGAACTTTAAAAGGTCTTGCTTTTTTAAATTTACATGACTGTCAGTGCTAAATTGAACTTTTTTTCTGAACTTGGTAACTTTTAAACATAGATATGGGATCTGCCAAACCAGGAAATAAAAGCATTTTCCCTGACTTGTCTTTGGATGATGATTTTTAACAAATTTTCAGTATTTACTCAAGGTATTCATTTTTGCGTGTCATGTTCCTTTGCTTTGAAAATGAGAATTGTATGGTTCAATGTTTTTTTAAATTTTCATTTCTCCTGAAAAGTGCAAAAGGAACACAGTGAAACTATCAAGTTCTCACAGAGTCTCAGCAGTTCTATCAGTGGACACCTTAAAGGGAATCAGGATTTATAAATAATGCTCCCATATATTTCTAGCTAAGATTGTATTAATTATAACAGATTTTCTGTCTTCCAGGTAAACACCATTTAAGAAGGTCTCTATCACTTTTATAGTTACTACAACTCAAGGTCTCAGATCACTACCATCTGTGGCGTTGAGTCAAATTGGATAAGTTCTTCTCAGATTTAAAGTCCATCAAATCCTGGGGAAATATCATCTGAAGGGCCACAAGATTAACTGATTTTGGTTTCAAAGGAAATAAGTGAACATTTCAACAAAGGGACTTCACTTGTTATAACCCACAAATCTATCAGCATAATTTATCCTCCATGTTCATAAAATTAGGCAAACCCTCCCCCACTCCCCATTCCACTTCATGTTGAATTATACACTCTGCATCATACAGAGATCAACTATTTCTTGGCTGTTTGCTTATCTGGGATACATTTTCTTTCCATGTCAACCTATTTCTGATTTGGTGCAAATTGGTCATTTATCAGATTAAAACTTAGTCTTAAATACATAAGTGCAAACCACTTTCCATTATAACCAATAAGATGTAATCAGTTCTTTTGACAACTCATTGAACTGTACTGATTTTCCTAAGTGGCTTAAAACCTTTCTGATTCTTTTAAAATTTTCATCCCAACTATTCTACCAGTTATTTCCTTTTCTCTAATGGAAAGTAGTATCAGTTGTAACTTCCTTAAATGAACCTATTGTTTTCCGGATATAAATTGCCCACGACGACATGACATTTACAAAACACCACATATTTAGGACCATCATTCAGATGCATCGTACACAGGAGCACAGAGCTGAGGGTCTAAATGGGACTTGAAATTCACTCTACTTTCTCCCTGACAAAATGTTCAGCAAGAGAAAGGATTAAAATTTTCAAACTCATGAGAGGAATTATATAAGAAACTACACAGATACAATTATATTTATTCTATCCCCAATCTGCACAAGTTGGATTTTACTATCTGCATTTCACAGATGCAGAAACTGAGGCTCAGAAAAGTCCACTAGCTAGCCTAGGATAACACATCAGTGGAGGAGTCAGATGTACATCTTGTCTGTGGGCTGCACGGCCCCTTCTTGTTTCCTCCACGTGCGGAGACCTTCACTGCGCCCACCAAGACACCAGGTCTTCCCTGAGCACCTCTATATTCAGAGTGGCTTCCTTGTGACTTTCTCAAGTGTTAATGGGTACTTTTGCTTATAGTTTTTCCAGGTCATTCTCACAGCACTAACCATTATGAAGTGAATATTTAGGAAAGTCACATTTTTGTCCAGTTGTTAGTCCAGCTTTTTGTTTGCAGAGTGAACATGGGGTTGTCCTTGTCCTCTGCTAATCAACTTATCAATGGGAACTAATATTCCCAAAAGCAGAGTCAGGGGGCCAATGATGTCAGGAAATTATGATAAAAATGATAATTTGGTTATTAAATACCTTTGCTGTTATTAGCTATAATTATTGATAACATTGATCTGAAATGGGCTTCCCTCATCTTCTAATAAGATCTACTTTTATGTTAAGGAAGACAAACATGCCCAAACAAAAGGAAGCAGGAAGAGGCATTATTGTGTCACCTCAGTTCTCAAGACAATCTGAGAAGAGATCAGCGCTAAACCTCAGGAAGTTTAAGAATCAACTCTCGAGAAGGGCAGTCTGGTAATAGCAGCCTCAACATTAAGATCACAGGACTTTGTAATTCCACCATCAGAAATTACCTTCTGTATATTTTGGTTCAGATTTCCAAGTAGTAGGTCTAATAGCCTTTGTTCATTTTTCGAAGCCAAGGAATAGGCAGTTTATGGGTAGTCCACCCTTACTCAAGTGTTTATCCCTTATCAATTCAGGTCATAGGAATTAGCCATATCAGTTCAGTTCAGTTCAGTCACTCAGTCGTATCCGACTCTTTGCGACCCCATGAATCACAGCATGCCAGGCCTCCCTATCTATCACCAACTCCCGGAGTTCACCCAGACTCGCGTCCGTCAAGTAAGTGATGCCATCCAGCCATCTCATCCTCTGTTGTCCGCTTTTTCTCCTGCCACCAATCCCTCCCAGCATCAGAGTCTTTTCCAATGAGTCAACTCTTCGCAGGAGGTGGCCAAAGTACTGGAGTTTCAGCTTCAGCATCATTCCTTCCAAAGAAATCCCAGGAATGATCTCCTTCAGAATGGACTGGTTGGATCTCCTTGCAGTCCAAGGGACTTTCAAGAGTCTTCTCCAACACCACAGTTCAAAAGCATCAATTCTTCGGTGCTCAGCCTTCTTCACAGTCCAACTCTCACATCCATACATGACCACTGGAAAAACCATAGCCTTGACTAGACGGACCTTAGTCGGCAAAGTAATGTCTCTGCTTTTGAATATGCTATCTAGGTTGCTCATAACTTTTCTTCCAGGAGTAAGAGTCTTTTAATTTCGTGGCTGCAATCACCCTCTGCAGTGATTTTGGAGCAAAAAAAAAAAATAAAGTCTGACACTGTTTCCATTGTTTCCCCATCTATTTCCCGTGAAGTGATGGGACCGGATGCCATGATCTTCATTTTCTGAATGTTGATCTTTAAGCCAACTTTTTCACTCTCCTCTTTTCCTTTCATCAAGAGGCTCTTTAGTTCCTCTTCACTTTCTGTCATAAGGGTGGTGTCATCTGCATATCTGAGGTTATTGATATTTCTCCTGGCAATCTTGATTCCAGCTTGTGTTTCTTTCAGACCAGCGTTTCTCATGATGTACTCTGCATATAAGTTAAATAAGCAGGGTGACAATATACAACCTTGACGTACTCCTTTTCCTATTTGGAATAAGTCTGTTGTTCCATGTCCAGTTCTAACTGTTGCTTCTTGACCTGCATACAGATTCCTCAAGAGGCAGGTCAGGTGGTCTGGTATTCCCATCTCTTTCAGGATTTTCCACAGTTTCTTGTGATCCACACAGTCAAAGGCTTTGGCATAGTCAATAAAGCAGAAATAGACATTTTTCTGGAACTCTCTTGCTTTTTCCATGATCCAACGGATGTTGGCAATTTGATCTCTGGTTCCTCTGCCTTTTCTAAAACCAGCTTGAACATCAGGAAGTTCACGATTCACATATTGCTGAAACCTGGCTTGGAGAATTTTGAGCATTACTTTACTAGCATGTGAGATGAGTACAATTGTGCGGTAGTTTGAGCATTCTTTGGCATTGCCTTTATTTGGAATTGGAATGAAAACTGATCATTTCCAGTACTATGGCCACTGCTGAGTTTTCCAAATTTGCTGGCATATTGAGTGCAGCACTTTCACAGCATCATCTTTCAGGATTTGAAATAGCTCAACTGGAATTCCATCACCTCCACTAGCTTT